>PVJO010015252.1:0-45623 GCA_004026905.1 Hystrix cristata | reverse complement strand
TTTAAATTAATTGTAAGTAATCAAGATTAATGAAGTGATGAAACTCCAAATGAAAACTTTAGTAATCATTAGAAGATAAATCTACAAAAAAAGAGTTAAGAGAATGAGAGCAATAATTAGACTGCCAAAAAGACCCATTGTAAAATGTTAAAACTGACATCAGTGAAATGGAAAATTTTCTTTAATGTTAAATACCATTGCTTGCTACAAAGCTCACCTGATACAATGGTGGTCTGTCAAGACTTTTTTAAAGAGAAAAAAAAAACCCTCTTTGTCTGAAACAATTCAACTATTGTCTAATTTGATATAAGAATATCATTTCACAAGTTTTTAGTGTTTATGTAAGTCATTCACAAGCTAAATTCTGTGAGAAGTGATGGGAGGTGTATCAGTTTTGTTTTACCTTTTTGAAATGAATTTGTTTCTTTAACTTCCATCTCAAAAAACTTTGAAGATCACTTGTAGGGAATAAAGACGTACAAGTGTCAGAACTGTTACAGAGTTGTTGGCACCTGTTGTTTTCCTCTCTTGCACTGCTGATATTGTGTCTCCTATCATGTGCAGCAGGTGGGTAGTTAGCTGATTGTGTCTACCTGAGTAAGAAACACCCAATTAAATTGCATCAGCATAGTTCTAGGTGTGACTGAACGAATTTACTGAAAACAACAGACCCACCCTGACTGTGAGTGGCACCAATAAATAGACTTGTTGGCTGAATGGAATAAAAGGGAAACAAAGAAAAAAGGCTCCTTTCTGGCTCCAGTCTTCACCTTTAGCTTGGATGCTGTCTCCTGGTTTCCAGTGGAGACTCTTAAGCCTGCAGCACAGACCCCTCAGCCTTCCACTGTGGACATTTTGGCCCCCTGATACAGACTCCCATGGGACACCACAGTGCACTCTAGCCCTCTGACTGGATCCTTCGTATGTCCAGTTTGTAGGCAGCCCTTCGGCATACTTCCACAGCTGACCCTGTGGAGAGCCATTGTAAACCTGTCTTGTAAATCCTTATGTATTTGTATATCTTACGTTAAATCTGTTTCTCTAGTAACCACTGACTGATATAGGTTTTGGTACTAGGAATAGCTCTAGAGAAAGAATTGTAAAGATGAAATTCTTTAATGGCTTTAGTGTTCCTGGGAGTTGGCTCTCTAATTTGATGAGACATAAACATGCTATAGTCTTTCCTGATAGTGAGGAGAATTCTGATAGTCCATGGTGTGAACTATTTAAAGTAACACACAGTATAGATCCATCTGATTATCCTGATTCACCACTGTGAGATGCAAGAAATTTAGAAATTCAGTACATAATATTTTTGAAAATTTTTGGCCAATGGGGAAATATAATGATGCTGGTTGGCTGCTCTTAGCATCTCTGGACAAACTAGTGAAGGAAAACAATGAGCTCAAAACATCCATCGGAAATCTATAGTCTTCTAAATGTGTGAACAAATTAATAAAGGAAAATAAGGAGCTCTAAGATTCAAATTCCCAGCTCCAGACACACACGAGGAATTCAAAAGTTCTAAGTATGTCCTGAAAGAGAATCTTTTCTCTTTAGCCACCGAGCTGAGATTGCCAAAAACCAAACATAGGCCTTTGTAGTTCAATTGGCTATACTATACAGCATGCATTTAATATTCAGCCTTGAAAGTCATCTGGAGTAAAGGCGAGAGCACTGATCAGAAAAGAATAGGATCCAGTAAACCGGGATGGAGACGTTTGGGAGGATCCTGATGAAGCTGAGGTTGTTGAGCTCCTAGACTCTAATGAGATTATTTGGCCAGAGGAAGAGATTTCCCCACCCACAGCCGCACAGGCGTCCCCACCCCACCCTGTGATGTTGCCCTCTCCCAGTACTGTACACCTGAGGACACTCATCCTGTGCTGACCAAGCATGATAATGCTGACCCTCCTCAGGACCCGCCCTGACCACCTACTTTTGCTTCTAGGTCTATGACTAGGCTCCAATCACAGAAGGCTCTTAAGGGTAAAATACACAGTGTGACCCATGAGGAAGTCTGATATTCTCCCAAACTCTCCCAAACTTCTTGAGTTTTCTAACTTATAAGCAGAGACCTGATGAGCAAGCATGGGAGTGGATTTTGTGAGTGTGGGATAATGATGGCAAAAACATACAGCTGGATCAGGCTGAGTTTGTCAATATGTGCCTGTAGAGTAGAGACTTCAAATTTAGTGTTCTTGCTCCTGGAGTTAAAAAAAAAAAAAAAAAAAAAAGATGTTAATAGTTTATTTGGCTGGTTGTCAGAAGTATAGTTCAAAAGATGGCCCACTGTGAATGAGTTAGACATTCCTGACAGTCTGTGGTTTACTGTTGATGAGGGGATCCAGAGACTTAGGGAAATGGAGATGCTGGAGTACATTTGTCATGTGAAACCTAATCCTTCACACTGGGATGATCCAGAAAATCCTCCACATTGGGAAGATTCCTTGACAAACAGATTCATTAGAGGGCACAGTAAACTACATGAAGTTGCCTAGAGGCCCATGGCTCCTAATCCTGCTAACTGCCTTCTGTCTCCCAGCGTGCACATATGGTCTCATGGGGATAACATTATCGGGTGGCGGAGGAAGGGGGCCTAGTTTATAGACAGCTGTGCACATTACGCAGCCAGCACCAAAGAACATTATGGCCCCTTTCCAGGACATCCCTGAAGGACAGTTGTGAAGGGAAATCTTTACAGTGGGTGACCTTCAGGCAGCGTACATGATAGTACATTTTGGCTGGAAGGAAAAATGGCCAGATGTGTGATTGTATACTGATTCATGGTTATGACCAATGGTCTGGCTGGAAGGTCAGGAACTTGGGAGTAATTTGACTGGAAATTTAATGACAAAGATAGCTGAAGAAGAGGTATGTGGATAGACTCTCCTCATGGGAAAGAGATGTAAAAATATTTGTGTCCCATGTAAATGCTCACCAAAAAGTGACCTCAAAAGAGGACTTTAAGAAGAAAATGGGTAGGATGACCCATTCTATAGACAGCAGTCAACCTCTCTCTTCAGCCACCTCTGTCATTGTCCAATGGGCTCACAAGCAGAGTAGCAACAGTATCATTGATAGAGACTGTGCATGGACGCAGCAACATGAACTGCCACTCACAGAGGCTGATTTGGCTAAAGCCACTGCTGAATGCCCAATAAGCAAGAAGTAGGGAACAACATCGGGTCCTCAATATGTCACCATTCCTGGGTTGGTCAGACTGTGACCTGGTAGCAGGTTGGTTGTATTGGACTGCTTCCACCATGGAAAGGACAAGGCTTCGTCCTTGTTGACATAGACACTTACTCTGTCTCTGCATTTGCCTTCCCTACATGGAAAGCTTCTGCCAAAACTACCATTTGTGGACTTACAGAGTGCCATACCCATGGTCATGGAATTCTGCACAGCATTGCTTCTTATCAAGGAACACATTTTTTCAGCCAATGGAGTGAGACAATCAGCTTGTGGATTCACTGGCCTCGCCATGTTCCCCACCATCCAGAGGTGCCTGGATTGATAGAAAGGTGGAGTGGTCTTTTGTAGATGCAATTACCATGCCAGCGATGCAGCAACAGCTTGCAGGGCTAGGCAAGGTTCTTTAAAAGGCTGTATGTGCTTCGAACCAGCATCTACTGTATGGTATTGTGTCTCCCATGGCCGGGATTCATGGGTCCAGCACTCAAGGGTTGGAAGTGGGAATGGCCTCACTCATCATTTACCCCTAGTTATCCACTAGCAAAATTTTTGCTGCTTATTCCTGGGAATTTATGCTCTGCTGGCCCAGAAGACTTAGTTGCAGAGGGAGGAAGGCTTGTACTGTGAAGCACAGCGATGATACCACTGAACTGGTAGCTAAGACTTCCTCCTGGTCATTTTGGTCTCCTCATGCCTTCCAGTAAACAAGCTAAAAAGGGAGTTACAGTGTGGGCAAAGGTGACTGACTCAGACTATCAAGGGGGAATTTTGACTGTTACACCACCATGGAGGAAAGGAGGAATCTACAGCGGTATCTCCGTTCCTGACCACTTTGGTTCATAAACAGAACCACTGGCAAAATTTTGCTTTTTTTTGAAAATTCCGTATCAGGACAGAAATGACCACGGCCATCTTTCCCTGCACTATATGGATGGGAAAACCTCCGAGAGTTCTCAGACAATTCTACACTGAAGACACACTAAACACTGGCCAAGGGAAATGTTTGCAACGTTGGGTGCAGTATTTTATGGACAAAATGCAGCTCACTGAATACTAACTCAGTAGGGCTTAGTGGTAGCCCTGACAGTGGCCGTTTTTGCGATTGCCAGTCAATATGGGACATCAGGAGTGTGTCAATATCTGCACTTGAAAATCATCCATGAACTTTAGCTTAAAGAGTTTCGTTTTGAATATGTAAAATTGCACCATAATCTTTTTAAAGTCTTCTGCTTTCTATGAAATGAAGTCCAGAACTATCATCTTTGCCTTCATATATGTTAGATAATTATTAGTGGTTTACATGCTTTTAACTATAAATACTGCCAGATTTACCCAGGAGGTCAGACCCAGAGTCTGCCCAAGGGGAAGACCTGACTAGGGTCCAGATGTCTTTATGCTCAAAGCCCCCTTGCCTGTGTACTTGGGTGACCTGTCTACCTGTCCTAGTCCACCCCTGATACAACATGTGCCTCGTGGGCAAAACTGGGCTTCCGCTCCATATCCAAGGGCAGTGCTTGGGATTACACAGAGAGAGTTTCATAGCTTGGTTCAAGCTGATTCATAATGTGTAACCTTAAGAAATTTTATTAAGCATTTTGTATCTCATTTTTATTAGTATTTACTTGTTTTTAGAAGTTAGGAGTTAGTACTCATTCAGTGCTGAGAGGGACAAGTATCCTTTGAAGTTTTTTGTTGTATTGACTCAACCAAATCTTCTGGGGACAATCCGAGGTAGATAATTTTTTTTAATTTCCATTTTATCAAAACTCACCATAGTTCAATCACCGGCACCACAAAAACAAAAACAAAAACAAAACAAAAAAGCAAAAAAACCCTCACCATAGGTCAGTCTTTTAAATTTTCATCATACTACCTCTCATCATTGAAGGGTTATAATACTGTTTTGATAGTGTGATGGAATGAAAGAGTTCATTTGTATTTTATACGTAAAATGCCTACACAGTGCTTGGGATATTGTCTTCACTGAATCATAGTGTTACTAAAGTGCCTCGGTTTCTTAATTTATATTTTGTTTTTCTTTCATTAATTAAAAATGTTCTGAGTATCACATTTCCCCCTGGGGACTTGACAATCTCTAATCTTTCCAGTCCTTTCTAACCCCATTTTTCCAAGATCTAGACCTTGTTTTTAGTTCTGTGATGTGCTTTTAAGTGACTAATGCCCCTGACAATTAGGTTTATCTACACATTTGATGTCAAATATTACCACTTTCTGTATGTTATTAACTAGTGCTGAATCTTACCACAGACCAGAGTCCTTAATTCCAGACCACTTAGACAGCCTTTACCACGGGGCAGCTGATGCAACCCTTTAAATTTCAAGCTGAAAAGTTTAATATCCTAGCCCTGGTCTCTCTAGTTTTGTTCAACTTCTTTCCCTGGAGCCTCCACATTCAAAAACTGTCATTTGTCATGGTTGAGGCTGTATAACTAATTATTTAAATGAAAGAAAATGTAAGATGATGTGGTAGAAATCACCTGTAAGACTGGCCTTGACCTTACTCATTCCAACCACTCCGACACAAAGAACTTCACATTTGTAGGAGACGTAGATCACATCTAGGACTGTCACATCTAGATTCTTTTTCTTACAGTGATTTTTTTTCCCTTTTATATTTCTGTCATACAAATCTGATGCAAGAGGTCTTTTACAGCAACCTATTGTAGGAACAGGGATTTACTCATATTAAATTTTAAGAGGACTTCTTAAGAAGACGAGTCACTTAATCTTTCTCAACCTCGGTTTCCTCATTTATGAAATGAAGATAATATGAGGATCTATATAATGAAGGTAATTATGCAGTGATCAAGGAATGAATTACAGGTTTAAACACTGTGGGAAACAGAAAGCCGAATGGCAGTATCTCCTTTGTCAAAGCGTTGTCCTTGCTTTGCTTGTAGCTAGAAAGAGAGTTATAGAAAATTGTCCTACTCTCCATTCAGAGGCGAAGTGAATGCAATCGGAAGGCAGATAACAGATGGCAACAAGTCCCTAACTTCCCTCTGAATTTCTCACAGAACACAAGAAACCTTCTTTTGACTTATCTCCTGATACTTTAATGTAAGCCTTTGTTACTTGGGGCCCTCATTCTAGGGTTACCGGAAAGCCTTTTATTTTCAAACCTCTTATTGTTTTTCAAACTCTCCATAAAGAGTTGCTTCCACCTTCTAGTTATGTTTTCCCCTTCATATATTTGATCCTATTTTATTTTATTTTGGAGGTCATTTCTCACTGGTAAGCTCTACTCCACCACCCACTGCCCAAGTTTACCGAGCACCTGCCCTGTGCACAATTCTGTGTTGGCCACTGTAGTTAAGAGAAGTTCAAGAAGGAGCTGACCACTTAGTGGAGACGGCTGTATGGTAGCTGTCGCAGTCTTCATTTTGCAAATGAACAGTCCAATGCTCAAAGTGGTAGAGTAAATGACCTAGCAAGGTGAGAACTAGAGC
The DNA here is from genome assembly GCA_004026905.1 of Hystrix cristata. Lineage (NCBI taxonomy): Eukaryota > Metazoa > Chordata > Mammalia > Rodentia > Hystricidae > Hystrix > Hystrix cristata. Next base: position 38,955 of record PVJO010015252.1, on the reverse strand, counting down.
AGAGAAAAGTCAAGATTGGAATTCAAAGATTGTGTGACTCTACAATTTCTGAGATAAGACTGTGCTTTGTGTGTGTATCTAATTCGAGAGGAAGCCAGGTTGACCAAAAGAAGATAGCACATTGGAAGTAGTCATACATCAGGCAGCAGTGAAATTTGTTACTTGATTCTCAAATCTATGCCCACAGACAGAGGTTTGCTGGCGAACTCAATACCCTACTGAGAACTAGAGGCATTCTGCTCCCAGTTAATGATGAAGCTAGAAGAGAAATTTGGGCCATATGCAGGCCTGGTCGTGTTAGATAGGAATGGAATTAATACTAACTGGAGCTTTAGTGTCACGAACATGTGGGAGGGAGTAACTGGATAAAGACAAGAGCCACTCCTGCTAGAGAGAGAGTTGGGGGCAGGCAGGATTGGGGTGTGGTAGATGGATCTAAGTTACGAGAGGAAAAGGAGATACTTCAACCTCCCTTTGGGATAACGGAGTACAAAATCAGACAAAGGGCACATTATCCCGACTCTTTGAATGCCTATAACATATGGCATAGTTGCGATTTGCTCAGAGAAGTAGTTGAAATGATTGTCATCTTTTCAGGTCCAGACCATGAAGCAGTTCAGGGCTTCTTTTTAGGGCCAGGGAGCTGGAGAAAAGCTGCTTGAAACATAATTGAAGGCACGTTGGACCAACAGTTGAAATAGGCATAGCAAATATTCTTCAAAACCAGGTATTGCTGGTCTAGCATTTTCCCCTGGCAGACTGAGAACCTAGGAAGGAATAGTGACAGTAGATTCTAGGACTTGATGGAAAGCTGGAGGCACAGACTCCAACAACAGTTAGACACCGTGGAATCTCGCTGATGGTTCTGCTGCAGTGGGACATCCAAGTTCACCAAGGACTAGCTGCTTCCTTATGGGGATGGTTGGGGGTGGGAGATGGGGCAGGTGAGGGGGCTGTAAGCACTGGGGGGGTGATTCAAACTCCCCTCTGCCCAGGTCCTTAAGATGGAGTCCTCTGACCTTCATCTGTTGGTAAATGGGGAGAAGCTTGTCAGACTCCTTGCATACAGTTGAGAAAAGAGGCGGTCTTTCCTTCTCTGTTCTTTTTATTTTTATTATTTTTCTTGTCAGTATTTAATTGCCACCTTTATTTTCTTTGAGAATCAAGACATCTGCTTTCCCAGTTGAGAGGTACAGTGCATGGGGAAGACAAAGAAAAGATGAATACATTTTGTTCCCCCATGAGTCATTTTCTTTATCTTCCTCCTCTCTCCCCCTCCTTTTAATTATTCACCACCGTCCTTTTTCTTTTTCTTCTTTCGTCTTAGCGTTCATGTCACATTGTTATTCTTAAATCATACTCACTGGAGGGGAAAGAGGGCTGTCTAAAGCCTAAATTATGAAGGCTACCAATTCATAATGCACGTATGTAAAACAGAATTCAGCGGTGTTTGCCTCGCTCTTCAGCATCACTGCCGGACATTGGACCAAAGCTCAGCACAAGGACATCAGAGTTTTCTATCCATCTTCTAGTCCTTCTCTTTCTCTTCCTCTCCCATAAATGAGGCCCTTTGAGCACAGACTTTCATAAATTAATGTGTTGTTAATTATCCTCAGGCACTAGAAGCAGTCCTTCCAAACAGAACATAGATTGGATGGCAAAAAGCAACAGTGTTCCTAGATCTTTAACATTAACTCATCAGTAGATTTTTAAAGAAGAACTAAATAGGACTTAAGTGTGAAGCAAATGTCCCACTTTTGTAAACTTTTTTTGGGGAAAGGAGGGTAGATATGTCACTAGAAACCCTTGAAGAGTAATGGTCAATCAGGATGAAGTAGAGGATGACATCATTTCTTTCTAAAGCAGCAGCTTGCGCGCGCTCTCTCTCTTCCCTCCCCCCTCCATTTCTCTCTGAAGTTGTCTTTATTGTGCTTTTTTTTTTTTAACCTAGTCTTTTTCAACACTTACTTATTGAATACTGCACTAAGCTTTGAGGACACAAAGATAAGATATGGTCTCTGCCCTCAAAAGGCCTCAGATGAAAACAAAACAACAATCACTTTAGTTAATTTTTTTTTTCCTAAGGAAAAGCAGTTATAAAAGTTGGAAAGTGACTCCTGTGTAGCAATGCAGTGGATAACCCCGGGGGGCAGGGCTGTGCAGAAGTGCACTCCCCAGAGAGTGGCCTTCCTTATCTGGATCAGTTCACTATCTACTGGGCTCTGCTCCTCCTCTGCATACTCCAGGCCGAGCACCAGCTGATCAGCCCACCCCAAACAACAACATCTCAAAGGAGCAGGCGCACAGAACACTGAAGAACAAGGAGGATGTTGTTGAGGATACCAGTTACCAATGGTCTAGTGCGTTAGGTGTTGGATTCACAGTGTACATTCTAGAGACTGCTTTATCTTCCTTCAAGTACTTAGAAAAATTCTATTTTCTTCCTTTCTCACACTATTTACATAATATGTAGATATTTTATTAAATTAAAGTTTTGTGTAGCCATTCCAGATTTACTAACTCATAAAATCTGGGGAATAAGCCTGGAAGCAATTTTTTTTTTTTTTTTTTTTTGGTTCTGGGGATCGAACTCAGGGCCTTGCACTTGTGAGGCAAGTACTCTAACCACTGAACTAAATCCCCAGCCCCTGGAAGCAATTTTAAAATAAATTTCCAAGTAATTCTTACATGCACTGAAGTATGAGAACCATCAATCCACAGGAGAAGATGCTAAGAATCGCCATTTCCAGGACTTGTCCTAGAGCAATCAAGGTACAACCACAGATAAGTGTAATAAGGAGTGGAGAAGTTGGAAATGACCCAGTCAGTCTTGGCTATGTGTTAGAGTGGTGTAGTCTCACAGTCCTGAATGTGGGCTTTCATCCCTTGACTCTTTTGGGATAGCACTTGTGTGTGTGTGTGTGATAGTGTGTGTGATAGCAAATCCAAAAATAAGGCAGGGCTCAAAGAAAATGCGAAGAGGATGGCCAAGTCTGCTTTTTGGAGAACAAACTTGTAGTTGGGATTGGGACACAGAACAAACAAAATAGTAAGAGACACAAATTCAGACAGCGAATGACATCACACAAACTGTAAGCACAAATCAGATATTAAAACTGTGAGACCTGATCTAATAGACATGGTATTAAAGAGCCCCCTTACGCAGGTAGATAATGAGGGTATTATTTGCTTGTATCAGAGCCTCTTCAGTGGGAAGGTTTGTGGGCTTTTCTTCCCCCAAACCAAAAAGCACCACGTTGCAAAACCAAAATTGGACATTTGTGTTACCAGATTCACTCTCCCATCTTGATCTTCAACTTTGGGGTTTTTTCTGTTGACAGGCATCATTTTCTGTCTGCTTCGTGCTCCATTGGAAAGCCAGATTTGTTTTTGGAGTTGCTCCAAATGCTCATACCACTAGCCCACAGGCAGTAGAGCCCCAAGCCTCCAGTTCGTAATATGTGCCTAAGAAAACATCTCTAGTTCATGGCAGTAAATCCTGAGAGGTGAATTTCTGTTCAATGCCTGCCTCTTTTGAAAATTGAATCAGTAGGGGCTGGGGATTTAGCTCAGTGGTCAGAGTGTCTGCCTCGCAAACACAAAGCCCTGAGTTCGATCCCCAGCACCGAAAAAAAAAAAAAAAAGAAAAGAAAATTGAATCAGTAAAATGAAATGAGTTAGACCCCCACAGTTTTTGTGGAGCAGATCTCTGAAGAAGGGTGACGATCCAGTCCTCCGATCCTGCAGCCCTGCTATCGTTGAGGCAGGGCGAGTGGCCCGTCTGTCGCACCTAAGAATACCCAACGCCTGGGAAGCCTTTCCCCCAGTTACAGGCTAGCAGGAAATGCTAACTGCTCCTTCTGTGGGGAACAGCATCATTCAGGTCAAAGGGGGACAACTGCATTCTTCATGAAACGCAACAAATTAGAGCAATGACAGTAATAACTGTTTGAAATGATGTATGTCCATGTTCCCCAGTTAAAGCTGATATTAATAACACACAGAGGTGCGGAACAGGGCTTAGGCTTGAGCTCAAGGGCCTCAGCAGCGGTTCAGTTTTCAGAGAGAAGGATGAGAATGGAGAGCCTCTGATGCTGGAAATGCATGAGCAGCGCTGGTATTTTTCCTTTTACTGTCAAAGAACTTTAGCGCTTTCCTTCAACTCGTAACATAAAGTTGCATCCAGGATGAGGGAAGCATCATGGTTTCCTTTGTTCAATTTGTCCCTCAGCAAAGCAGAAAGACAGTGAGGTAGCTTCAGGGGACATGGTGTGAGACCCTTGGAACATTGCGTGTTGGTTTGAGACAACTCAGAAGACTGTGCTGGGGGGCCCGTCTCAGAATTCTTTACAGACAGACGTTTAGAATCGAGGTGCAGGAAAGCAGTCTGCTAAACGTTCACATCCGGTTAAGAGAGAGAAAGACTTTAAATGGAATTCAGGAAAGGTATAACCCAGTAGAGGTTGCCGTGAACCTTCAATTATATCTTGTGATTGATCTCTCAGTAAGGTATGAATTGTCCTCAGTCTCCCTACTCTTGTCTTCGGGTAGCAGATTTGCAATTGTGGTTAACTTATGATAAACCAAGACCTGTGCAGACTGTGAGGCTATTTGGAATCTCTTGCTGGAAAACAATTTATGCACCTAACATCATTCTTTTTTCAACATGGCATTTTATTTTATGATTATGATATTTTACAAATGTGGCAATACAGAAAATATGTGAAAGAAATGTATCATTACTTAGCTATTGCAATGTTAATATGCAGTTATGTTTAGTCTATAAAAATATCATATATGACACATAAATTATACTCATACATGGATACATTTATTCTGATACATATATAAACACATGAGTATCTATTCAAAGATATGAATATATGTACCTACACGTACATGTGATATACAGATTATATGGCATATGTAGTTTGGGGGAGTAGTTTGATTTTCTTTTTGTTTTGTTTAAATTATATAAATCTCTAATATGGTTAAATGTATTATAAGATAGGATTTTTATGACCATACTATATTTTCTAGTTTAGACATACTGTGATTTATTATTCTCTTCCTGAGTATTGTTTTTAAAGAGAAAGTGCCATGTATAGCAGTCTTGTCATCAATCTTTTTTTCATAAGTTTGCATTTTTCTTTTTCTTTTCAGTCAGCATGGTAATCTAAATCAGGGCCCCCCAATGATTAAGATTCCTTAGTCCCTGGAATCTGTGAATATTCTACACTACACAGCAAAAGGGAGTTGGCAAATATAATTAATGTCACAAATCTTCAATTAGAGAGATTACCCTCAATTACTTGGGCAGAAACAAGATAATCATATGAACCCTTAAAGACTAAGAACTTTCTCTGGCTAGGAACAAAAGAAAGATTTAGCAAAAGTGAAAGTTAGGGAGATAGAGGCCCTGTGTGTGAGGACGGGCGATGTCTCTCCAGGAAGCCCCAGCTGAGGGCCCCTGAGCAAAGGAAGGAGTCAGACCTTCAGCTGTGGGGAACTCCGTCCTTCCGAGCCTCCCAGCAAGGAGCTATTTCGCGCAGCCTAATGTGGGCCTTGCAAAACCAGAGCAAGAGAAGCGGCTAAGCCAACCCAGAACTCTGTGAAATAATACATATCTGACATTTTAAGCAGTTTGGGTTTATGAAAATTTATTAGGTCATTAATAGAAATTAATACAGTATCCTAGAATATACTCTTTTATAAATAATAAATTATGTTTTTCTTTACCGAGATCCCAGATTGGGACATTATTATCTTTTGAAAACCATTTTTAAAGTTTTCATATATGAAGCTAAATTTGATAGACAAAACGAATGGAATAAAAAAAAATATTGCACTGATACCATTTCGGTCAGAGTCATGCACGTTCTGTCCCACCACATAGCGCGGGAGGGAATGCGGATGAGGAGTTGATACTGTCGCCTGCACTGGGTGAAGCTGCTTTGCATGGGTCTGTCTTTTCGATGAACTGTATAATCCTGCATTGTGAGATTATTGTGCTTAAAATTAATATCATGTGAAACCAACTCATCATTTGACTTCTCAATTATAGGTTAAAAAGGATGCCAGTTTATGACTTTTGCAATTCTACTTGCACATGTTTCACTGTCTCTTAGAGGGTATCTAGTAGAATAAGTTTTCATAAGGAAAATGTTCTTATGTCCTTTTCTGGGATCCATGGGAATATTCCTAAGGACTAATTGAAAACAAATGAATTACTCTTTTATGTATTGGTTAACTAATGGAAGTATCTGTAAAGAAGAAAATTTACCTTCTGCAACATTAGATAAATAGAATGAGTGCTTTTAGACCTTGTCAGGAAATAATATATTATTCTGGATTTTCTCAGAAATCTTAATTTATGAGTCATTTAGTCATGATCTGGCTCTTAAATAACAGCGCCAGCAACACTAGAAAACAAGACTTACAAAAATAATTTTTAAAAATTTCCTTATATTTTTCTAGGAAAGATTTCTGTTCTCATATAATAAAGGGACTGAGTTATAATTAGTGCTACACTGCTTTAGACACTTCTCTCTGTATTTTTTTTTAACTTGAGCAAATAAAGCTAAAATAAGGCAAAATTTTTCTCATTAAGGAAAACTAAAATTCTGATATTGAGACATCTGTGCTGGTTTTGTACAAAAGCGACAGTTTTCTAGCGTGGGGAATAAATTATGAAAAAAGGGAGTGGTCCAAAGAGTAGTGCTGCCGATTCAGAGTGAGGTGGTGAGGAGACCAGTTTGGGTGAAAAGGGGCCATAAATATCTTAAGGTTTGGCACAGGATGTGACAAACCATAAAGAAAAAGAAGAGGAGTAAATGCTTCTAGCTTCTGAGTTTTGGAGACTGTCACAAGATGAATGGTCTGGATTTTTGTGTCACAGTGCCAAGAGCTCAGTGAGCCTTACTAACGTCCCCATAATAAATACACAGTTGAAGTAAAATTACTGTCTCTCTGTAAATTCAGTCTTAAGTTATGTGCTCAAGCTTTCTCACACTCTTGCTTTCAATGAAGTTAAATCTTATATGAAAATTTGGACGCTCTTACTGGTGGGAGAAGTTACACGGGGTGCAACACCCTGGCTGACCCCTTTGATTTCCAATGACAGAAGCTGCTCCACCACCTCTGCTTGCTCTTAGGGCCGCACGCTTTCGAGGGGTAACTAAGTGTGTGTCTAGCACCTTGCCTCTTCCCACCGAAGTGATCTTTCTTACTTTCTTACTCTTGCTTACTTTCTTCCACTGAAGTGATCTTTCATCTCATTGCAATACGTGTACCGATTGCTATTGCCCACCATGGCTGTCACCCACCCTGTGACTCGCCAGAGCCACCAGGCTCTACAGCACTCCATGGGGAGCACGAGGTCAGAGGACATACTAACCCAAAGAGCGCTGGGTTATAATCACCTGGCTCACATCTTTATTTTCCTGGCTTATCCTGTAACCAAAAAGTTCCAATTGTCTTTTGCTTTTGTTGTTTGTTTATTTTTATTTATTTGCTTTTCGTTATCTATTTTTTGTTACAAATATCTGAACAAATGTTCCACTCTTTATTCTTCTTAACAAATTTTTGAACTTTAGGACCTATTATAGGATCAATAGGTTCCGTGGAGGTCTAGCCTTGCCATACTTTCCTTACACTTAGGGGCTGTACCCGAAGGCTGGGATCTCCTTGTGGAATCCTCTTTTTCTTCCTTTATATTGAGTGGAAGTTGCTTACTTTCCCTCACCCTGCAGGTTCATAGATAGGGACATGGAATAGGTACATTTGTCTCTCTCCAGTTTTTTGTAAGACCATTACACATCCAGCTTAATATTAAAAAAATCAGTATAAAATATAATTATGTCAGTCAGTTTGGTGCTATGTAAGTATGCGACTCTCTTTCTTCATCCTGTCAATCAACAGCTCTTCATTACCCTACTTCTTCCACTGAAGCATTTTTCTCCTGGCTCCAGTTCTTTCCCTTCAACCTAAGTCCCATTTCCTACCGAAGAACTCCGAGATCACGCTACAGAAGCTATGCTGGAAGCTATCTCAGGTCCTTGGCCTCCTTATATTTTATGTCCTTGCTCTTACCTCTTTTAAGAAACATTGGAGGCTGGGGATTTAGCTCAGTGATTAGAGTGCTTGCCTTGTAAGCACAAGGGCCTGAGTTCGATCCCCGGCACCACCAAAAAAACAAAACAAAACAAAAAAAAAAAAAAAAAGAAACATTGGATTTTGTCGTCCTTAGGAACCATCAACATTTATCACTTGCTGTTGAGTGTGGCAGCCTCTTACTCTATCTTGCCTTGTTCCATGGTGCACATCCTCCAATTTTCTCTGTAAACTAGAATAATTTTTTTAAAAATCCAAACAGAATTATACCATTTCCTTGTTTGAAATCCTTCAGGTTTCTGGTTTACCATGAAAAGAGCTTTAAAGTCTTCATTACTGTCTGACAACAAGAAAAAAGAAAGAAAAGAAATTGGTTTAACTGAAAATCAATGACTTTTCTTGTCCCTGTCAGAGGACTGAGGTCACAGACAAACGGACAACCTGAAGTTGACATGAAAGCCATATCTGGAGATGTGAGTTTGCTTGCCAGAAGCAGAGGCTGGTGGCCTTAATATTAAATATTTGTAACCATCTTTAAGCTAGATTCCATATTGAGCAAGACTGTCAGAAACATTAATAATGGTATAAATAAAAATAATGACAATGACTCCATAGCTATCACTTACTTCTTCAGGGTTGCCTTTTTGCCTGTTTCCAAATATTCCTTATTTTTTTAATATGCTATTCTCAGGCACTGCAAACTCCTGACATCTTAGCTGATCCTTGGCTTTCTAGCTAGGCAATTGCCTTTCAAGTTCTTACGGCACGTTTTCTGTTGAAGTGAATTAAGAATTATAGAAGGCTTCAAGTCTTTGTTCTGCCTCACCACCTTGGCAATATCTCTCTCAGAAAAGAAAGTTATGCTACTCTCATGGAAGGCCTGAAATGAAATCTTTAAATTTGATCATTTTTTTCTTTCTGATTAAGAGAAAAAAAGAGAAAAAAAAAGAGGATTATATGAGTCTTTCTCTTTCATCAATTTCTTTAGGTTTTCCTAAGTCCATGATACTCCACTAAGAAAAATAATAATAGGTACATAAAAACTCCACTTATCTTTGGAGTTAACATGCTAATTCATTCGACTTCCTTTATCCTGTATCAATGCTCTATTAGGAGAAATTATTTCTTTCTTATTTCTTTCATTTTTGTACCCTTGTTAGACTAACTTTATTTTCCTTAGAGTGTTATAAATATGTCTGGCCAGGAAAGGTAATTACAGCGATTGTCTCACAATGGTTACTTTAGCAACTATGCCTGACATGTATTCTTGGCATATAATACAGTGATGGTATTTCAAGTATTACTTGTACCTTTTTAAAAACTTAGTAACTATACAGCTTTTATAGTATTAAGCCATTTTTAGTGCAGTCTGTCTAGTAAAAATTTATGCCACTGAATTCTTTCTCTTATATTTCACAATTTACAACTTTTACTACATTTGAAATATCACATGCTTTCTCTTATATGAGAAACCCAAAGTATAAATAATTTAAAGAGCAAAATAAAAGACAGAAGATAGGAAGCAGGGAGATAGACTTAGTACAGATGGGAAGGGGATCTAGGGATTAGGGAGAGATACAAAATAAAAGGAAACTATTCCCAGGTTTATTTACAGATTATAGGTTTTAACCCATATTTTATTGTTTGTTTGTTTTTCTTTTCTGGTTTCCCTAATAATGCAAGGCTTATTGTGAGTAGAGACTTCGATTTTGTATGTCTGAAGCATTTTAGTTCAATTGTTTAGATGAAGTTTCCAATAAATGTTTGTTGAAAGAATAGATGAATGAACTACATCAGTGAATGTAAGTGTAGATGGTGAAAGGCATAGGAACAATTAATGTATTAAACATAGTGAGTATACTAGTAAGTAGGCTTAGTTTGAAAGGAGATGTAGAGTTCTTCTGTTAGTTTAAAAAGAAACCCTTAAGCCAGCAGGCTTCTGGGTAGTTGCAATGATAGGAGCTGCCTCCTGTTACTCGGGAGTACCCCCTTCCTTGGTCATCACACTGTAAATTAACTCCTCTTCAGCAGCAATTGCTACTGTTATCTCCGTCAGTTTCCTATCCAATTTCATGTGGTTTGGAAAGATATGAGAGAAAAATAAATCTCTTAAAGTAGAGAAAAAGCGAATTAAAAACTAGGCAGTAAAACTCCTCTTTCTGATTTCCCTCTTTAAAAACAACTGGTATTATGTGCCATCATACTTTCTTCAATGTCCAGAGCTCTCAAACAATTTCATGCATATATTTATGAAGGCCCAGAAAAAGGGTCTTGGGTGTACAAAGCAATGCCATGAAATAACATGTGCTAGGAAAAAATGATAGCATGCAGCGTGGAGGTTGATGTCTGAAACACATTTTGCTCCTTACCTTATATTATAGAATTAAGGAGGAAAGATCATTGTCGAAGTAGAATTTTGCTGCAGCTCTATGATAAGCTCTCTAATTAGAATACGCAGAGTATCCAAGAACAAAGATTTTTTTTTTTAAATTGGCTTGCAGTGAGTACAGGTGATGAAGCAGCTGGCAGAGTTAATAACATACCTTCTACAATTGCCAAAGACCTAGTTCCGAACAGAGTAGGTAATGCCATATTGGAAAGAGATGAAGAGAAAATTAGATAGGGCTGAAGGGCAGAATACATGGGGATGCAAAGAAATTTCATGCGTGTGCAGGCTGTTTGAATGGGTATGTGGGCAAGTTGTCTCCCACTGATGATAACTGATAATATGGAAAAAAGGATTTTTGGGAAGAACCCAATGACTGTAGGTAGGAAAGCAGGGAACACAGGATATTTGTGAAGCGGTAGCAGTTTCATCAGGGAAGAGAGTTCTGGTTGCTAAGATCCAGGCTGATGCTGGCACTGAATAGTTTGAATTGGAAGAAGCATGTTTAGAGAACTCTTGAGACTGAATCTTAATGTTTATTTGCATGTTTAGTGGTAAATACAGGACTGAGTGTGTAGACCGGGAAAATGATAGGAAAGAATTAGCTCATATTAATAGTTGATTAGTGAAATGTACTGGGAAAACATTGAGAAATGGTAGCCCAGCATATCTAAAATCACTAATGGGAAACCAAGAATCGGTTCCACTGGGCATGGATTCATTGTGCAGAAATCTTATCAATGTTTCTATTCTATCCAAAATACAGTGTTCAATCACCTGGGAACTTTATCATCATCCTATTGTAGTCTGCTTGAATTTTTTTTCTAAGTAATGCTCCTATAACCTTCACCTTCCTGCTTGAAAGAGTATATGATTTGTTGGAGAATGTATCACAATATTAAAGTGATCCTGATAGTCCTTTAGATGTGGGTAAATATTAGCTAAGTGAAGCATACTGTTAAATAGACTACATACAAAGACCATGGAAAACAAGAGTGTAACATCGTCAGCCAGCACCAGTAAAGTGTAATGGCAAAGGTTTGTCAGGCTCTAATGTGGTTTTCGTGACAAAAGGATTTTGCTCAATAAACACACTTGAAAGAAAGACCACCTGCATGAGAGTTATTAAGAGGAAGTGACCATGCGGGCACCAAGCAAAGTAGTTTTAAATGTCAAATTGCTCTCCATATTGTAAGGTGAACCTAACAGAATCAGAAGTACCTGCTGAATATGTTCCTGTGATAAGACATCCCCACAGGTGGCTCCAGACAGGAAAGTCAGTGAATTTTTTTTAGCGGAAGCGTTGGTGTAAAGGGTACCTTTGCATAAATATCTAAATTCTAATTTGAGATCTTTCTTAATGCTGCAGTCCTTTTTTAATGGCTCTTCTGATTTCTCTGGATGCCTGAACAAGCCATGTTGCTGGTACGTAATTGCTATTACTGCATAGTCAACTTTGCATTGCAGAAGAAACCGTGGGCCATCATCTGCTTTCCTGAGTCAGCTGGTATTTGAGGTAGTCCAGTAGATAAAACATGTGCAGAGGGCAACTTAGAGTATCAACATAGTTTTTTTTTATGAAAAAAATCCCTGAATATATGCAAATATTTAATAACTGGGGTAGGAAGGAAATAGATAAAAACTTTTAAATATGCGAGAGAGAGAGAGAGGGAGTTAGTGAAGGGGAAGAGAGAGAGAGAGAGAGAGAGAGAGAGAGAGAGAAAGAGAGAGAGAGAGGGAGAAGCCTTTATCATGTTGGGTAATATGGCCTGCTCTTGAATTTCCTGCCACTATGTTATCCTTCTCTGCCAGGGGACTTCATGTAAAATCTGCTCACTCAAGCATCTGTGTCTCCCTCGGATCTCTTTATCCCTTCCAACAGCGCTGTCTGTCTTCTTGAGCATCCCTGATGCCCACTGCCACCCTTTCAGATAAAATTTCCCATTGCCAGACAAGATGACCCCAGAGTCCACAACTGCATCTGCTCCAGCAGTGCACGCTGCCTTAGGAGGAGATGCCTAGACCTGCCTCTTTCCCACCAGGTATGTGGCCATCACTGGTGTGGTGCATGATGGGACCACGTATGCCTAATGGCTTGTTTAATTTCTAGGTGTTAGAATACCAGCATGCTGTTTCGGTGATGATTTCTTTTTATCTTAAACATTTGCTCATTTCTGGAGTTTACCCAAACTTACATTGTAAGAAAACTAAGCAACATCAAGATGGCAGGCATAATAATATCAGCTCTCCAATATTTTTTTAATTTTGAATTTTTCTGGCCCATAGGCTGAGTTTGGTGCTAAGTTAAATAATTCTTCGTATTTAGAATTGTTTTAAGTGCATTGCAGTTAAGTGAGGTTTACATGGAAGAGCTTTGAATTTCTGTGACAAGCAACAGATGGCTAAACCAAATGTTGACAGCTATGGTAGCTATACATCTGAAACAGGAGGTATGTCTCAAGAAATGGTATAGTCATCTCTTTTTCCAATCTGAGCACTAAATGAAAGTTAGGAATCAGACGTAAAAGATTGCCAAAGGGAAAAAAAAAATCATGTTACTCATGTGGATTCTCCTTTTGTTGTTATTACCACTCTACCATTGATATGGTTACAAAAAAAAACAAAACAAAACTGTTTTCACCATTTAGGTCCACATTCTCTTCTTGGCACCTTGGAGACGTGTACCTCATACTGAAGTGAGGGAGTAGATGATGGTGTGGATCCCTCAGCTCTGATTATTGCTCTGATGTGCCCTCAGGCCAAGGGCAAGGATCTCGGTGCATCAGATTGCTGGTGGTCACTGGGAGATTGCTCAATTTGGGGTAAATAGTTCAAGTCTTTTGATTTTTAGGGCTTTGATTCTAGTTCTAGTAGCCTATCTATGCATGATGTTGGGCTGCCCCCTTTTAGATGTCACTGTCCTCATCTGCAAATGGAAGATGAACATTTTAAAGTTCCTACCTCAAGGATTTTTTTTGGTGGGGGGAGGGGTTGCTGGAGATTGAACTCGGGCCCTTACGCTTGCTAAGCAAGCACTCTACCAATTGAACTAAATCCCCACCCCTTCAAGCATTGTTAAGACAAAAATTATGTTGCTTATGAGAAAGCTCTTAGTAATCTCTAAAGAGCTATTATGTTTTCATCGCACCTTTATTTGGCATTTTCCCAGTGAGTCTAGAACAAGAGAGTTTGGATTCAAGAGCCATGGAGTCCCTATGTACAGGTAGATTCTTCTCTGCAGAGCTGTCCTAGGACGTTGACTGGTTGGAAAGCAGGGCCCGAGACGCAGCCCCTGCTTGCCACATCCTATCTGTGTTACCTCTCAGCTGCCAGTACTAGAGAGTTTGTGACAAAACAAGCTAGAAAAATACTTGGCAACAACGAGTCTTTATCCTACTCCCCTCCCAGGCTTGCTGCCCAATCTCAAGCGCAAAGGTTGTTTTTGTTTTGTTTTGTTTTTACCCAAACAAGAAGTATTTTGTACTTAGTTGAGAAAACACCAATTAATTCCTCAGCAGGAAAGGTGTTCCTAAGACCGAGTTCCTGAAAGCCACCAGGGCTAGATCTGTGATAGTTTGACCCAGCCCCACGAAACAGGTCTATAGTTTAGACACGACCCTGTGTAGTCATGTAAACATCATTTTTAGGCACCAAATACATACCTTCTGTGACTTGGAACAAATGGGTATTACCTGCCAAGCAATCCAGTGTGGGTGGTGGTAATGCAAGCAGGATGGTAAATATTTTATTTATATCATTAAAGACACCTAATTATCTGTTTTCTTTTTCTGTCCATCTCTCACCACACACATCTAAATGGTCACAAAAACTTTGAGTTTTAAATCCCTTTTGAGATTGTACTTTTTTCTCCAGACACTCTCTTGCTTTATGTGAGCTATTGAAATAGTCTTCATCCACTTGACCTCCTTTCAGACAGTCATCTTCCCTCCAATCCATCCTTTAAGAGTCATTCCAAATACATAAATCATGTGTCTGTCATTCTTTTTTAATGCTCTAGTGCTTCCCAGAACCCACAGGATTGTGTCCAGATTCCTTTGCAAGGATTACAAAGCTTTACTGTTCCACTCAATAGGACAGTAATTCCCAATGTGGTCATGAGTCCATCTGCCTCAAAGTAAACCAGGACATTTGTTAAAAATGACATTCCTGGTCCCCACTTTAAAAGTGCTGAATTAAGACTTGCAAGGTGGGGAGGGTCTACCAAATCGGAATTTTAGACCACAGGCCTGGGTGGCTTTTATATGTTAAAAAAAAAGTAAGAATACCATTCTAGAACTTGAAGAAAGAAACCATCTGAGACAAGAAAGCAACTGAGTCTATTCTTCTTATGTCTCTCCCCCATGTTTTTCTTGCACTAGTATTTACTTGGCAAATTTTCTGAATGAAAACAAAGATATAAAATGAGTTGCATTCAAAATTCAGCAAAGGGCATGATTGTTGAGTGGAAACAGGCATGTAGAAACTTTATGATGAGCTGAGAGTATTTTATGTTGATCTTGGCTATAGTTATATAGATATATATGTGAAGAATTCTCTTAATATATTGCATGTATTTAACTATGTGTATTATACTTAATTATGACTGAATAATAATTAATGTAGCTCAACATTTTGCTTCTCTTTTCTATACCCCAAGTAGACTTTCTCTCCAGTGGTTTTTTTTTTTTTTTTTAATCTTCAATAACAATTATCCTCTCCCATCTACCAAGGCTACACTCCTCGATCATCTTTCAAGAGATTATTTCTCTTCCTAATCTTCACAAGAATATTTTTCTTTTCTTTTCTTTTCTTTTCTTTCTTTCTTTCTTTCTATTTCTTTCTTTCTCTTTCTTTCTTTCTTTCTTTCTTTCTTTCTTTCTTTCTTTCTTTCTTTCTTTTTCTCTCTCGCTTTCTTTCTCTTTCTCTCTTTCTTTCTTTCTTTCTCTCTCTCTTTCTTTTTTTCTTTCTTCTTTCTTTCTTTCTTTCTTTCTTTCTTTCTTTCTTTCTTTCTTTCTTTCTTTCTTTCTCTCTCTCTCTCTCTCTCTCTCTCTCTCTCTCTCTCTCTCTCCCTCTCTTTCTCTCTTTCTCTCTTTCTCTCTTTCTCTCTTTCTCTCTTTCTCTCTTTCTCTCTTTTTGTTCTGGGAATCAAACTCAGGGCCTTGTGCTTGCTAGGCAAGCACTCTAATCGGTGAACTAAATCCCTAGCCCCACAAGAATATTTTCTAAATCCAATTTTTTTCTCCTCCATTGCCTCACATGACTCCTCTCCCTACCCATCTCAATGACAATGCATCTCTTAAGATTTTTTTTTTTAATCCTAGAACTCAGTTCAAATTCTTCCACCCCAGTCCAATTTAAATCTCAAATACTTCTGCATTTTGTGGAACATTTTCCTTATATTTGACTTTTATTACTTGATCTCAGTGTACTTCTTTTATTATGAAACAAGAAACATAGCACAAATGTATCCTTCTAACAATGTCTTTGTGTACCATACAGCATTGTCAGTGTGCACATCATTGGGCAACAGACTCCCAGAAATGCTTCCTTCCTGCTGATTTTTCAGGGCTGAACAGGACCTGCTGCCCCCTTCCTTCTGTGTTCCCTGCAACCACCATTCTACTTTCCATTTCCATGACTTTCGCTACTTTTAGATGCTTTGCTTAATGGAATTATGTAGTATTTGTTTCCATGTCACTGGTTTATTTAGCTTTCCATAATGTCCTAAGGTTTACCCATGTGGCAGCATGGCACAGACTTCTTTCTGAAGCTAGATAATAATCCCTTACATTCTTTTTGTGTCTCTTCCCCACCTACCACGTTTGCTTTATCTGTGTATCCACAGATGGACATTGGGTTGCCTCTACTTTGTTTTTATGAATAGTGCTGCTGCGTACATGAGTGTACAAATATCTCTTCGGGATCTTGATTTTGCTTACATATTTTGGATATCTATCCAGAAGTAGGATTGCTGGATCATATGACAGTTCTGTTTTTAATTCTTTGAAGAAGAACCATGCTGTTTGCCATAGCAGTTACACCATTTTAGAGTCCACTAACAAATCACAGGAGTTCCAATCACTTAACATCCATACCAACATTTCTTATTTTCTGTGTTGTTAGTATTGGCTGTTCTAATGGGTGTGAAGCAACATTTCATGGTTTTGATTTGCATTTCCCTAATACTTAGTGATTTTGAGAATCTTTTCATGTGTTTCTTGGTTGGTTGGCCGGCTTCTTCAGAGAAATGTCCATTGATGTCTGTTGTCTATTTTTAATTGGATTTTTTGTTGAGTTTGAAGGTTCTTTATTTATTCTAGGTATTAAGCCCTTAACAGATATATGACTTACAAATATACTTTCACATTCCCTAAAATGCCCTCTTTCAACTGTGAATTGTTACTATTACTGTGCAAAGGTTTTTATACATGACATAGTCTTAGCTGGCTATTTTTGCTGTTGTTGTTTGTCCTTTTGGTGTCATGCTATGAAATTATTGCCAAGACCAATGTTGTAAAGATTTCCTCCAAGTTTTCTTCTAGAATATTTATAGTTTTAGATCTTACATTTTGGCCTTTGACCCATTTTGAGTTAATTTTATATGGTGTAAGTCTAACTTATGTTTTTGCATGTAGTTTCCCAATATCATTTGCTGAAGAGTCTTCATTTGATGGTCTTTTCCCATGGTCTGGTCTCAAAATCCTTGTTGAACAGCATTTGATATAAGTGAAGAATATGTTTTTGGACTCTCTACCCAGTCCCTTTGGCTCATGTGCTTGTCTTTAGCGGGACCACATCATTTTGGTTACTATAAATATGCAACATATTTTGAAACCAGAAAGTCTGAGTCCTGCAGCTTTGTTCTTCTTTCTTAGTATTGTTTTGATTATTAAGAGTCCTTTGAAATTCTATATGAATTTTAGATTTCTTTTAGCTATATCAAACTACTTTAATGACTTGAACTTTTACCCTGGCCTCAGTATCCAATATACTTTCTGTCTATTTTTTGTTGCTGTACAAAACAGTTCCAAATGGGTAATTTATAAAGGAAAAAATTTAATTTGGCTCCCTATTTTAGAACAACCAACAGCATGGCACTGACATCTGGTATGTCACATCGTAACATGGCAAAAGGGAAAAGGAGCTAAGGAAGCCCAACTTCATTTTACAACAACACAATCCTGTAAGAACTAACCCACTCCTATGCAAACAACATTAATGTACTCATGAGGATGGAGCCCTTATGCTCTCCCATCAGCCCACAAATCGCCACATTGAGGTACTTAAGTTTTTATCATAAAAACTCTTGAAGAGTACCTTAAAACTGTAGTAATATCCACACTTGAATCAATCTTATTGAACATTTTTCCTTGCTCCATGTCTTTAACCATGCTCTTTTCAATGTCAAAATGCCCTCACCTCATTTTTAGCTTCTGAAATACCACAGTGGCCAGCTCTGTGTTATTGAAACTACCTGTTTCCACCCCCTTTCTGGGAAAGTGTCTCTCGATCCTGGATGTTCTGATGTGTGCTTCTTTTTTTTTTATTTTTTATTTTTATTTTTCACCAAGAACATGTATTGGTACATTGTATACATAATGATCACATTTATCATGGTTATTTTGTACCTATACATGATGTATCTTGGTCCCTCACTCCTTTCCCACCCCTCCCTCCCATTCCCCCCTTTCCTTATTTACAGTAGGTTTATTTACATTTTCCCATTTTTTCTCTTTTCCTTTTCTTTCCCTTTTCCCTTCCTTTTTTTCCCCTTCTAGTTCCCGGCTCTTTTGAATATTATCTTGCTTTTACCTAATATCTATTATGCCTCTTTGTCTTTATGTACACTTATGGTTTCTCATATCAGAGAAACAATTTTATGTCTACTCATGAGTGACTGATTTATTTCACTTAAGAGTGTGTTCTCAAGGTGCATCCATTTACCTACAAATGACTCTAGTTTATCCTTTTTATGACAGAGTAGTACTCCATTGTATAGGAAAACCACATCTTCTTTAGCTGTTCCTGTTGTGTGCTTCTTGATTCAAACTAAGCAAGAAATCTGCAAGTCTCAAGTCTGTAGGAATAACAAGGTGATGGGGAAGAGCACCTTGAAACTATACTTAGAAACCACAAATCTTTTATATCATGACAGAAGAGTTTTAGGATAATTAGTATACAGATCTAGTTCTCAGTTGCCTACAGCCGTACTTCTGGCTGAATGGAGGAGAGGCAGCCCTTGTACGTAGTCAAGGTGGCTACAAATTTATTCCATGTTAACTACCATCAGACATCATCAGAGGATTTGGAAGAAGAATAAAACAAATGCTCCTCTTTCATTTTTAATTCAGTTGGGTTGTATATGAATCAAAATAGAAGAGATGTTTTATATGTATGTGTAAATAGTATTATTTTGATGCTTTATAATAGAATAATTTCAATTCACTAATGCTTTCACATACGTTTCCTTGAATCCTAACGTGAAATGTATGGTGGTAGTGTTATTACTATATCTGTTTTTTTAAAAAATAAATAAAAATAACATGTCTTTCAGAGAGATTCAGTAATCTGCCTGAGGTTTTATAGAAGGTGGCATACCAGAGATTCAAATACAGAATTTTTTAAAGCTCTTGAACTTTGAAGTGAAATTAAATATTTTCTTAATGTTACAATTTTACTTAAATTTCTAAATTTAAGCTAGAAGTGAAAGGTGTATGCATATATAAGTCGTATACATTTACATATGTCATATACATATTTATAGGTATAATGCATATGAATTTTCTGAATTTTAAATCTGTATTGAGATTTTCATTTGGCAAAAAAATGAGTGGAAAATAGAGTGTATGGCTTAGACTACTTATCATAAGTGCTTTTAAGATTTAAAACTGTTGGAAATCTCAACTTTGTGTAGATCTTTTAAATTAAAGTGTATGTAGACAGTGCAATTCCATTAATGACATCACAATGTCTTGGAGTCTTATATATTGAAGAATAAAAAAATAAAGCACTGGGGAAGTCTTGATCTTATTTTCAAATCAAATTGTTCATACTTCAGCATTACCGAATTTTTTCCTAGAAGAGTTACATGATTGATTTTGTGATTCCAGGAAACCTTAATAATATTATCAATAATAATAATAATAGCAGCTAATATTCATTTTATATTATATGTTGCTCATTGCTTAATCCTCATATCATGTGTCATTAATATTACCTTTGTGTAGGTGATGCAAGTGAGACCAAGTGTATTTTAGTAATTTTCTCATGTCACACGTGAGATGGTTGCAGTAGGGGCTACGTCTTCTCTATGCAAAGCAAATCTCAGAGTGGTAACTGCAGGGATTAAGAATGCTTCGCTGGAGGGCTGGGGGTTTAGTTCAGTGGTTAGAGTGCTTGCCTTGCAAGCACAAGGCCCTGAATTTGATCCCCAGTATGACAAAAAAAAAAAAAAAAGAATGATTGGCTGGGAAAGTAAAATGGGAAGGATAAAAGTCAACGTAAGAGGCTGTTATCAAGAAGGTCTCTGTCATGGTAGAGCACACTCTCATAAGGCCCTTCCAAGAGAAGACAGACAGCCAAGGAATTCTCAGAATTGCCCATTGAAGGAATGACTGAGGACATCATTTGCTTGTTGGCTCCCATCTCGCTAGGCTGAGTATCATTCCAGGGGACATTAATCCCCCACCCACACTTTTGTACCATATATGCCTCTCGTTGGTGAATTCCTACTGAATCCCCATTCCTTAGTATTGGAGAATCTTCATGTCAGAAAAAAAAAATGTACAGGACCAAGTCAAAGCCCACATAGATTTTTAAAACTTCTAGATAGAGTTAGAATCGAAGATGAAGTCCAGAGTAGGTAAGGCCAGACCTAAGCCACATTTAATATGATTCACATGTTGTATTGCTACAAACTGCTTGTGTCTTATATTGAGATCTATACTATCAGTTCTTCAAAGAAGTGGGTGGATGCAATTTAAAAAAGATTTAATATCCAGTGTTTAGTGGATAATGTACCCGCTCAGTCCATAATTAATTTTCATCTTTTCTTCTTCCATGTCTCTTGCTAAATTTCTCCACCTTTAGATCTTACTTCAGCTGGTGTAGGCATCTTGTCTGTTATCTGACCTTTGTCCCCTGTGTTTGAAGCCTCACTGGGCTGAGTTGGCTGCAATGGCACATGCAGCACTATCACCAGCCCAGGACCAGGGATGGCCTGGTGAATTTCCCAGTTCTAGAAAGAGCTCTCTGCTCCCCTGGCTATCAGGGTCAATTTCTCCTAACTGAAGTAAGTTCTCTCTTGGTTCTGGTTCCTGATATCAGGAGATACTCAAAATATTAATTCAGGGGGACCCTTATTATGTCTCCTGGTGGATTTGTTTCCACTCTGGAGACCAAGACTCATAGTGCAGCAGATGTTAGTGCTTTGGAGATAAGAAATTCTTCATGGGGATCATTAGACTTGATGGCGGCAAAGACCTATCTTTTATCCTTTGCTTTCACATCCAAGTACCTTGGATAGGGAAGGGATGAGTCCCCATATGATAACTTTTGGTTTCATTTATATAATGCTTCCTATATAATCCAGTTTCCCAAACTCACGAGGAGTCAAATATGAGGTGCTTTCTTAGCTGAGCTTTTAATAAGTCATTCCGTGATTCCATTAGTTCTGTTACTTCAAGGTGATGCAGTATATGGGTGAGACCATTAATTACACCCCATTAATTACTTACCTCCATTAACTTTTTAATTGACACTTTTGTCTCCTTTTATTAGTATTAGCACAGACTCTGTTTCCAATGGAGCTCAAAATACTTGGTGCTTAACTCCTTTTTCCAATGTACAGTTACTCAAAAAATTGACCATATGTAGTTTTGGGAGAAGGAACAGGTCCGTTTTTATCTCATATATATGAGTAGCATTCCAGCATATTTTAAAGGGGACCCAGTTTTCATTTTTGTTCCATGGACTCTAGCTTGGAGTAGAAACTTGCTGAATCCTTTTCTAAAGATTGAGTTGCACATACACAGATGTAACTTGAGTATACTATATTGGCTGGGAATATTCCTTATGCTGTATTGCACAAAAATATTAATGGATGCTAATGCCTATAACAAGTGTTTAGTATGGATAGTATGTAAGCTGGAAGCTTATGAAATGGTTAAAGCGCGTAGATAATTATAGATAATAATCAGCATGTGAGGCATATACAACATTTAAATCTGGGTTGTAAATAAGTTAGTAACCTGTAAGACATATGAAAGATGGAATAAATAAGCAAGAAGATGAAAGGACTAGGTTACTTATAGATACAAACAAATAGAAAGACCAAGTCATGATTATGACTTTGACCACACCGTATGTGCTGTATGAAGAAATGTAAATAAAATCCATGATTGGTCAACAAGCTATTTGGCAAATTTCTGCTATGTCCAGATGTATTTTCCTCTGCGTCCTTTTGGTAGGAAAGCCTTGAGTTGTTGGACAAAGACGGCTTCTGTCTATGGACACCCAGGCTCAGGTTAACCTCAGTACTGGCACTTATAACCCACCATCATCTAACAGAGACACGTGACAGATGAACTTTGTGTAACCAAAGACTCAAATAATATTGTCTTTCTGTCCACTTGTATTTTAATCTTTGGAACTATCCATTTCACCTTTGATTCTTGTTGTGTTATTAAAAACAATTTAATAAACCATGTAACATTATTCAGTTGTTCCAAAAGCGTTTCTTTTCTAGGACTTTTGGGTGAGATGTTTACTTAATGTTTACAGAGTGTTTTTACAAGCCTCTGCATGAAAGTAAAGATGAAGACTGTTCCACAGCAAGACCCCAGTGACTCACTACCACAGACTCCTCAGAATAGCCAAAATTAAAGGGAATTAACCATACGATGTGTTTATGAGGATGCGGAGCAAGTGGAACTCTCACACATTGTTGGTGGAAATATGAAACGACCTAGCACCTTTAGAAAACTGAGTTTCTTAAAAGAGAATCATAAGACTTATTCCTGTATAACCCAGGTATTCTACGTCTCAGTATTTTATCCAAGAGAAGTGTATATATGTGTATGTATACACACACACACACACACACACACACACACACACACACACACACATATATACACACACATAAAGACTGGATGGAAATATTCTCTGAGTTCATTCACATCAACTCAGAAAAGAAAATAAATGTCCTTCAGCATATGAATATATAAATGAATTGTAGTATATTCAAACAACAAGATAATTCTCAGAAGTAAAGTAGTCATGGTCCTCTATTGCATGTGATAATATGTTTAAAATTCAGAATATTATTTTAAGCCAAAGAAAATAAAAATAGGTACATGAGAGTATTCTTTCATTTATATGAAGTTGCAGAACAGGAAAAACTTGTCTATAGAGAGAAATACAAGATCAGTAGTTACCAGAGAAGAATGAGGGCCACTTACTAAAAAGAGCAGAGGAGAACTGTTTGTGTACACAATGAAACTACTCTCTATCTTCGTTAGGGTAAATATGGGTGTCTGCAATTATCTGAATTAATGGAACTATATGCTTTAAATGTGTACATTTTACTCTATGTAAATTATACATCAGTAAAGTTAATTAAACTTCTAAACCAACACCCATATCTGTCTTCCATTACTGTAGAGTGTCAGGATGTCAAAGTTTCAAGGAACCATCCAATAGTACATTAGATTTGGAATCTTGGGTCTAAGTAGAGAAACTGGAAAAGTAAATCCATAAATCTTCATGATTCTTTGTCAATATTAGCCCAAATCTGCCATTTTTTATTAGGAAGCTATTATCTTTCAGAGTAGGCCCTGTGATTCCTTGTTTGGGCCTTGGCGAGATCTGATTTTAGTTATAGGTTTAATTGTGGATTTGTAGGAATGAGGAGAGGAAGGCAGACATGAGCTTGCAAGGTATCCGCATCAAGTGAGTTCTTTGAATGGTCTTCAGGCGAGAGGAGGCTGTGATCCTTTCTAATAGAAGGGAGTTTACTACTGCTGCCTAGAGTATTTAAGAAAATTTGGGGATGTTAACTTCTTAGGTTTGTCTACTCACATATTCCCATGCCTCTTATTAGGTTTATATTGCTCTTCTCTCAGGACTTCTTTGGTGTACCAGTCATGTTGAGTCATCATGTTAAACCCTTTGGAAGTTCTATCACTTCAAAATGACAAAAAATAAATCCCAGATATATTCTTCACTGCAGGCTCCCCCATAGCTGTAGGTGAAAAGATTTCTTTTGGCTATTCTGTGGAGACATCTATGGCTGTTCTAGGTCTGTCTGAATTGGTAGTTGGTATACCACAGCCTACAATTTTTCTTTCTCAGAGTTTCTAATGCACCTAACAGAAGTCTGCCATTGATCACTACAGTCTTTTATTCACCAGTAGTTCCCATTATCTAGGGTTCACTTTCTACCTGTACAACAGTCCAGTCCACCATAGGTGATGGTATTAATGTTGATGCTACAGCATGACTGGCATTATCCTTGCTCCACTGGTCATTGGCAATAGCTGAGTTTCAGGCCTAGAATTCCATTCTGAAGTTTTAATTTCTGAGACTACATCTGACTGATATCAATTGTCTTAGATAGGGTTATAGTCACCAGTTCATTTCCACAACCTCAAATGAAAACAGGCAAAGCCTAATGAACTGGTAGTTTAATTTTCAAGGTGACCTCAAGAAATAGATGTAACCAGCTAGGGCTTAATGGGGAAGACAAGAAGACAATATAATAGAGCATTTTTTGAGTTAGTCACTGCCATGAAAAATGGAGTTCTTTCCTTCTGGCATTATCTGAAGGCATTGGAAATGTTTCACAAAACTGTGAATGTAAAGATCATCATGTAAGAGTATTCGTCCATTGTCTCTCATCCCAAATTGACTAAGCCTTACCCCAGAGGTAGCTGTCCAGTATGATGTAGCTGTCTGGGAGTTGTTCTATAAAAGCAACATTGCAGGACCAAGAATTGACATTGGAGAATTCATGAGGCAGTAAGCAAGAAGTGTGCCATGTCTTAGAGGAAATGCTTTAAGTGAAAAATGAGTTTATTCAGAAAAATTGGTTGCAGTGGTGGCTAAGAAGCAGTGGTGAGGTCATAAAGATATGAAATGGGCATAAGAAATATTTAATATAGGGGGGTTGAGGATTTATCTTAGTGTTATAGCACTTGCTCAGCAACTGCAAGGTCCTGAGTTTGGTCCCCAACATCCCCCTCAAAAAAGAAATATTCCTATTTAGAAATCAAACATAGATTTCTTTGGTTCCTCAGCCCAGCCACTAATTTAATATATGCAATATCTCTAATAAACCAGGACAAAAATTTGACACCTTTAACTATTGTGTTCTCCAATCTCCTCATTGTTCTGGATGAATTTAAAACCATAAGATGTATAATATCACCAAGTGTGTGGTAGATTAACAAGACTTTGTAGACAAAATCCAGGATATTTTCCAGGAATTTTTCTTTAAGCCTATATGTGGTAAAATCCAGTATAAAGCAACTTTAAAAATAACTGATAATTAGCACACAGTAAGGGTCATACAAATATACTGACACAAAGCCCATGCTTTCTAAGGCTTTTATGAGAACATAATTCTTTCGAAACCTTTCACAGCTAGAGTTAATTTATAAGCATTATTCCCTTAGGCTTTGAGACATGGCCTATGGACCTGAAGAATAATGTGGCAGAACTAATGTTTGTGTTTTGGCGAGACTTTATTTATTTATTTTTTAGAAATGCTAAAAGTGAATCACCCCTTTCAAGCTCAGAGGGATGTAATTAATGAGTGCAGGAAAGATGGAAAACCTTCTCCAGCATTAAAATCAAGTAATTTCGATATGGAGAAAAAGCTCCTGCATAGCAGGAGAAAAAAAAAAAAGCGACAACTACACTACAAAACAGGGTGTCCTGATCTCAGTTCAGTTTTGTTCTCATAGTCTGAAGGCTGTAGCGCTACAACATAAATCTTTGCTTCTTATTCAGCCCTTGATGTGTCTACTTGTCTTTCTTAGCTGTAACTTCTTCACTTGCCAAGTGGGAAATCACTGAGACAGCCCTTCCTCTTTCAGGCTCTATAGGGGTTAGAGTTTCCAGTGTTTATGGAACTCTATGCAAATGTTTGGTGTTGTGGTTGTAAAGGTAACCAGACCAAACCCTAGATTAACTGGGCTTGACTTTCTGCCTGTCTGTCTGTACTTTGACCCCCTCTCCTCCATGTTCCTGTCCTGCTAACTTCCAGCATACACACCCAGCACACTCCACTATTACTCGCTGTCTCATGTAGCTGTCCTCTATAAATGAAACTGATAAATAGACTCAGACTAACATACAAATAACAGAGTCTCGTATTGCAGTGTAAATCGCTGTCATCCAAGAAGTATTCAGCCACAAAGGACTTGGAAGTTCAGAGCACAATGAACCATGTGAAGATCCTGCCCCTATTTGTATGAGACACATCTTAGCTCAGAGTTCAAGGGACTTGCACAAGGTTTTAGAACTAGTAGTAGAAAAGGCATATTTTCAAACCAATCCTTCTGGTTCACTGCTGAATGGGATTTTACTCAGTGCAAAGAGACATTTGGAAAGCATGCCTGTGAGGAACGCTTCCAGAGTTGGCCATGTCCAAAAGGCCAAGCACCAGAATGCCATACAAAAGGCAAATCTTAAAACTGCATAAACCTATATGAATTTCTGCTAAATCCTTTAAGGAAAGCTTTTTCAACCTTGGCACTACTGACATTTTGATTCGAATAATTCTTTGTTGAGAGAATTCTGGGACATTTACCAGTATCCCTGGCCTCTACACACTAGGTGGCAACTTCTCATAGTTTGGACCAACAAAAACATCCGTAGGTCAGTCCATCAGTCAAGCTGTGAATAAACAGAGGTTGTAGCTAAAACAGAAGGCAATCTAGATGCAGTGGGATTAGAAGATGATTCAGTTATGTCCTGAGCTTCCATTTGGGCAGTGGAGCTGTACTCTAACTTGATAGCTCTATTACCTCTCATAAACCATCCAGAAATTGTCACCCACAAAAATCCTGAAGAAAACCTGGAGTTTTCCTGCCTGGAGTAAACCTGTTGTGATAAGCCAATGAATCAGAATGATACAATGGGCAGGATTTGTGCCCCACTCAATTCTCTTTATTGGGAAGTCATCCCTTATCCGTTGTGGTTGACTGGTAATCGTTTTGTGCTGCCAGAAAACTGCTCTGAGCTAAATGTAAGCCACTCTGTCAGGTAGAGAATATTCCCACCCTCCCTACTTTGGGGCAGACTTTAGCCAACAACTAAATGACACAGTTATGAAGCCCAACCCACCTTGCCTCCAGGTGAGACTGACCACACTGGTTTTTCTGTGCCAGTTCTTCTGTCCCGGTGAAATCAAAGCATGTCTTAGCTGAGATCGTGGCATTCGATAGACTTGTCCCCCTCTCTATCTTCAGTTGTTCACCTCTTTTGTTTGACAGTGCTCTCCAAAACGAGAATGCTCAGTGCGGAATATGTTTCTAGGGAATCAGAAATTAACATCAGCATTACAAACAGTCGGGAATTATGCCCTTCTTCTATTCTTCAAAATGTTTATGGTCATTATTATTACTTTTTAAATGTTTGAGATAATTCACTGGTTAGAGTTAGATCCATTTAAGCTTGGAATACAGCATATAATCATGGATATAATTTTTATGTGCATACAAACACGTATTTATAGATATTCAACTATCTTATATGCATTTCTTAAATGCATATATATTATATATTTACAATTTGTGGTTTTATATAATTGTGATTTTTATATGTTTGATGATTTTATGTGTAAACATTTTGTCCATTTCATGCAAATTTTCATCTATTTTTACCTATTCACAATTTTATCTATTCTTTTATGTCTGGAGCATGTATTTATAGTGACCCTTTTGATTCTTTACATTGGCCATCTGTGCATTTATTGTGTTGCCAGTGCTATACATTTTAAATTTCATTTTAAAGATTAATCTTTGAACTTCCCTTTTCACATATTCTTTAGGATTTTTTACTATTTTTTGAAGCCCTTGATATATGCATTTGTATAATTTTGCCCACTCATTTTGCATTTTTTAATATAGGATTTTCCTACACTGATAGGCTATTTGAAAATAACTATTTTAAATTTGAATATCTGGCTTAATTCCATCAGATAACATAAATTGCATGGCTTCAGTGCTTTCACACTTTTTTTGAGGTTTGTTGAGTTATAGCCAAGTGTATACCCAATTTAGGTAAAAATTTCATGCACCCTTCAAAATGATGTATATTCTATAGCTGATGTATATTTTCTATTAGGCCAAATAAGAGTCAGTGATTTAAATTAGAGCAAGCTGCTGTGTACTGAAAGATTTTCTTCATCTCTACTAATATTTTGACTGCTGGTTCTATTAGTTGCACACAGTCATTGATTCATGTATTTCTTCTTCATGTTTTGTGGCTTTGGGTTTGTAAATGTTGAGCCTATCATATTAGGTGGATACAGATTTCTAGTTTTAAATATTCCCAGTGAATTGACTCTTTTATGAAATATAGTTTTTTGTTCCATATTGATTTCATTCCTACTCTGTAGAATATTTCTATAGTTATGACTATTTTATCTTAACATGGGCATGTTATTACAAAGAAATAAATTTAAAGGGAATGGTATGAGAAAAGGAAAACATGAAAGAATACCAATTACTGAGTGCAGAAGTCATAGAAATAGAAAAACTTGCAATTTTGGGTTTCTTTGTTGTTTGACATTGTTTTTTATTAGTACATGTTTGTAATGCATGCCCTTGATAATCAACTTAGGGAGTGGGTACATAAACATAATACAACTTATTTCTTGTTTTAATCCCTTTCCCCTCCCTCCTTCCTCTTCTAATTCCCCTTCCCCCTTTTTCATTCTTGTTATTATTAGTTTTAGTTCACGTTTATGGCAGATAATGTTTACATTCATTGAGGTTATTACGTTCTCGTACATGACATATCTTCCACTTATTTCCCCTTCTCTTATAAACATATTGGAAAGAACAGGGAACATCAGATCATTGGATGAAACACTAGCGGAGTACAAGATAGTCGAGCAGTTTCTATTATCCTGAGGATGCTCGGGAGGTGGGAAGGTGCTCCTACAGTGCAGAAACCTGTTGGGCACCACTTGAACCAAATGATCAAACTTAACATCACTAACAGTGAGAAAGAATTGATATACCAGCTTCTATCATCCATTTAGCATTCCTCACAAAGATTTTTAGTCCAATTTAATCGCAAGGAAGTTATCAGCCAAATCAGAATTGGGTGCAGTGTCTAAAAGACTGGGGGATTGTTTGAGAGTAAAGAGACTAGAGGTAAATGACAGCTTATTGTAGTGCTTGGTGAAGTCTGTGAGCTATAAATTAACCTTTAAGCACAGATTTTTCTGTAGTTACAAATTTTAATATAAGAAAGAGTGATAAAATACTTATACATATCAAAAATATTAAAACATGGCTATTTTAAGTACAGAGTATATTGTGCTATTTTTTCAACTTTTGAGGAAGTTTGGAGTCTTTTTAAAATTAAAAATGAGTTAAAAAGTTGAATTCTGGCAGCTGGAACCATGCCAAATGTCTGCTAACACTAGATTATATAAATCAATTGTGGCATATCATTTGTACCGTACAAGCAAGAAAAATAAATTATAAATACAAGCATCATGGTTGGGGATTTAGCTCAGTGGTAGAGTGCTTGCCTAGCAAGTGCAAGGCCTGGAGTTTGATCCCCAGTAGCTGTCCCTCCCCAAATAAATCAAATACAAGCATCAATATGCATGAATCAAAATGTGAATCAAGTCACAAAATAATATATACAGAATTAGTCTACTAATATAAAATTGAAAAAGTAAGCTACATCTGTATTTAATTATAAACAAACAAACAAAGCAGGCCAGTGCTGAGAGAGAGGAGGGCAAAGCAATCACACAGGAACCCCGGCAAGCATCTGTCCATGTTGGCAAACCTGCGGCACACAGGCTGAGGTGGGCTGTTTGCTATCATGCAAAGCTCTAAATGGTTCGCCATCATTGGGCAGGTAGTGTTCTATTTCTTAAACTGAGTGGAGAGTAAGTAAATGTTCAAACTGTTTCTACTCTAAGTGATTTATCTGCTTTACCTCCAAGTTGTATGTAGGGTATATTTCATAATCATTTACTAAAGTCTAAAAACACATGACTTTACGGAGAGTGTATCAATTCATATAGATATGACTGATGAGGTTTCATTATCAAGAGTCACTTCTTTCAAAAAGATTATTCACTTTCTTCACTCTTCCCGGCCCCTTAATGCGGGGACAGATACTTAGATGAGACTAGCTGGGGTAGTGAGTAGAAGAAAGAAAGTAAGGTCTGGGGGCCACTTTTGTTTCCCATAAACACTTTGTGGCAATATCCATGCTGGATGAACACCCTTTAAAATGGCCATTTCTCCACCGATGCACTTATAGTCATTTCTTCCCTGTCTTACCAAATCCAGCACTGATTTATTTAGCAGCTCTTGCATGTTCTGTGTGTGACCCTGAGGGAGAAATGTAACTTGATTCACATCAGAACTGTCCTTGGGTTTAACTTTAAAGTGTCACTAAAGCGCCTTTTACTTTTTATTGATTAACTTTTTCCCACTTAAATTATTTACTGTAGAAAAGATTAGTGAACCTGAGCACTGTCCTAAATTCTACATGAAGGAAATATTAGAGAATTTCTCTTTTGGTAATCTGTATTTAGACTAGAAAATTAAAAATAAAGCAGTATTATTAAAGTTAAGTCATTTCTTATTAATGCATGCAGGTTTTTATATGCAATTTAAATGATCTAAGGGTAGATTAACTTGGGGGATTTGTTCGAATCCTTACAATGCTCTCTATCATTAAAGGAAGTTTCTCTTTTCTAAGTAGGAATTTTGGTTTGCTTTCCAATTTGAAAAATATAGAACAATAACTTAGATGGTTTCAATGCAGCCAAATTTACCAGTGCCAGATTTAAGAGTACTTTAGGAACAGAGAAATCAATTATTCAGAACGTAAAGACCTCCTCCGAGCAGCAATCTCGGCTCCCGAATCAGTGCAGCTCCTAAGTGAGGCTTCTCTGACACATTATCCCTGCAGCTGAACATCCTTACCACACCGTAATGGTAAGGCCTCTTCCAGTTTAATCAAGAATGCCTATCTTACATGTTTAAAAGCATATCGAATGTGAAGAAACAATCATTAAACCTTTTATTTTTACAAAGCCATCAGAGATTTGTGGGAAAAGGCAACATGCAGTACTTTGTAAATGTCAAATCTCTTTACAGAAACGCGAAGGAGGTACTGCAGGCTGTCATCTGTTCTTCGTGCTGCCTGCTGACCCTCATTGGGAGCTACCAATTCCCTGAGATTCTGCACCCTCTGAAATAAATAGCTCTCTCAGGCACTAAGCAAAATGTTAGACAACATACAGCAGAACGGCACCCACTTTAATTATACTACGCAATGTGTTTTATGAAGAAGCAGGGATCTGAGGGTTAGACGCTGAAGGACAGTTCCAGCTGGCAGGCAGCGGAGGAGGATGTTTCAAAACTGTGGCAAATGACAAAAAAATCAGGGGGAAAAGTGGGTACACCTCAGCCATGTGAAGACAGAAAGGACAATAGAGTTTATAGAATGCAAAGAAATACGCGTGAGTGTTAAAAGATTGTCTTTAGTCTCAGTTCATTTGAGTGACTTAAAGGATGGATCTCTAAATAAAGCGATAAGGCTGACGTGGCTTTGTCTGCAACAGCATCTGGTTCATCGTCTGGCTTCTCCTTAGGCTAAAGGCTCCCGCTATGTTTCACGAGCATTGTTACTAACTATAGCTTAGTTCACTAACAAAAGTCCACGTTGCATAAAAACTCATTTAGGCACTTGAAAGGTAGACAAAACTAATCCTTAAGAAGATATGACCGGAACAGGGTGGTTGCGGTCTCACAAGGCCCAATACAAGGTAGGATCAAAATACAAGGTGAATGTAAATTTTAAAAACTTGTTAGAGGAAAAGACACATTGTCATCAATACCTCTCACAATACTTCCTTTTGCCTCAAACACATTTATCTCATCACTCTTGTGGCTCTCTGAAGCAGTTCTGAAATTTCTCTTTCTCGAGAGATTTTACGAACTGTGATGAAAAAATACAGTGCTGCTGCCGAGCGCCACCCAACAGGTTGAAGGCTCCTGACACAGCATGGTGTGTCCTCATCTGCCTTACCTGTCGGATGTGGCGCTGTGACTTCTGTCTCTTCTTGACCATGAAAGGTGCTTCTATTAGACACATGAGACATCTTAGCCATAGTGGACTTAGCCCAAGGTCACTCAGAAAATTAACTTGGTCATCTAGGATAGTGTTGATCTGGTCTCAGAGCCTGTATTTTAAGAGTTCAAATTCTTAATTTTACCCTACTGCCTCTTTGAACCATGTATAAGGAAGGATATAATACAGTTTGGGATTAAAATTACATATATAATTTTGTTTGGAATATATAAGAATAGAGAAGCTACAGAAGGATATAAAACAGCTTGTAAATGTTGGCTTTGAGCCTAATCCCTTTAGAGGTTTGTGCTAGGAAATCTCCGACAAAGTGGCATGAAAGTGAGTCTTTATAAGGGAGAAAAGAAAGAAATCTGCAATCATAAAGTGTAAAAATTTTTAAAATGTTAGTGTGATATGACCCCATACATGTAAAATTATATGCTTAAGTATGCTGTGAATGTGTGCATAATTTTGTGTATGTGTATGAATACAGAAATGCACGAACTGATCTTTTCCAAAATAGTCATTGCAGTTATAATGGTTACTTTTACTCTCCCCTTTGCATTTTTGTGCATTCAAAAATTGTAAAATGAAGAGACCTTTGAAAAATAAAAGCAGAGTAGAAAACAGCACCATTCCTATAGTTTGTGCTCTGTACAATGACTTTCTCTGCAAAAGAGTACAATATGAAAAGGGAGGCAAAAACAACCTTATAATGGAGACATTTGACAAACACTTCCTTACATCTCCTATCAAGCTTACTATCAAAGGCGATTACTCTGAATGATACAATGCATTCTTGACATATGTGATGAAAATGACACTTTACTTCTGTGGTCTTTCTCATCAAAGCATATAACCTTAGTCTGTCCAGGAGGGAAACACAAGACAAACTCTTACTAAGTGACATTGCACAAAGCACCTGGCCAATAATCGTCAAAACTATTAAGATCATTAGAAACAAAGAAAGTTTGTTCCAGCCAAGAGATGACTACTAAATGTAGTATGGTACCCCACATGAAATCCTTCCAGATAAAAATAAATAAGGGGAAACTGGATCTATCTTAGTCAAGTATGGACTTCAATAAATAATACTGCATCGATATGAATTCATTATGAATGACAAATGTGTCATACTAAAGTAGAATGTTAATAAAAGAGGTATTGGCTGTGAGACTATATGGAAAAACTTTGCAATAACATTGCAAATCAAATACTTACGAATTTTAAAATGTGTACAAATAATAACATCATAAAAACCCCAAAGCCACAGTGATTAAAACAAAAGTACATATAGGCGTTGTTGTGGGTTCTTAGTTACTGCACAGCACAGAAAAATCAGTTCTTATTTGGACCTTATACAGTAGAATAGTAAATTATTAATATTTCTGTATTCTGTTCCAAAAAGTAAACTAACTTCAAATATGCAAGCGGGAAACTATAAGTTTTGCTATATCTACCTGTGTTTTTAAAATAATTTAGTCCAACCTTTTAAAGAAACCAACAAAATTAGTGATTTTTCTCCTTTTTATCGCAGTCTGTACTTATTTAGATTTAGAGCTAACATTAATTTTTCACTGCTTTTTGTATCCCAATTTTATTTAGGTTTAACCTTTCCTTTTGTTGAAGTAAACCTCTTACTGATATTTTATGAGTAAGTAACATTCTTAATCTTTTAATTATTTACTTTAAATACATATTTCAATTGGCACATAACAATGGCACACATATATGGAGCACAGTATGACATTTCTATACATATAAGCCATGTGCGATAATAGAATCAGGTAACTGACATATCAATTACTTTGATCTCAGTATTCTAGAGAATTTAGTCATTTTCTTACTCATATTCTTCAAAATTTTTCTCTTGATCCTTAAGATTCCACGGTTTCATTATAAAATTACCAAGGCAAATACTTGTTTTTATTTTTCTTTGTTAGTATGCAGATTTCTATCTTTATAGGAAAATTTCATTCAGTATTTCTTTACATGTTTCCTATTTCGCATTAGCCGTATTTTTCCCCTTTGGATTTATATTATACCTTTATATGCTACTCTGACTTTCCTGCTCTATTTTTCATTGCTAATTTTTTCCATTTTCTCCTATGTTGTATCTTTTGGCTTTACATTCTGTCTTTATCTGTGTCTAACCGAATGTGGGTTTCCATTTTCTATGAGTGGTTCTTTCTTCATCTACTACGCAGATATGAAAAAAAATTCTAATATTGCTTCCCTGGACCAGTGGACCGACTTTTTACAGTTGCCATGTTCTCTACTGATGTTTATTTTGTACAGTAGTGAGAGAAATGGTCGGGGCAAAAGACTCAAGTGAGATAGATGGATTCAGACTTTGTGACATCTAGATATTGTTGGGAAGGGGAAATTCTTCATCTTGTAATTTTACAAACCTCCTGTAAAGAGATACTACTGGTTTTGTTTTAAACATCTTCAAATGAGTGTTTTTTCTAAAGTAACAAACAGACTTGAAATACAGAAATAGAATCTCTCCCTAGGAAAAGGACGGGTAGTTTCCTGAATGGATAACAAACATAACGGCTTCCTTCGCGGGAACTCTGGGCATGTATGCGTATAGCCCCTTATAAATTGGAGGTGCAGGGTTTCATAGCTGTGACTCAATCTCAGTGTGTGTACAGCATTCACTTGGGCCCATCTCCACACTGCATCCTTGGTACTTGGGCAGTAAGAGGAATTAAGAAAACATGAGTGTCGTACTACTTGCTGTGCCACATCTCTTACCAGGAGTTTCTGACTTGGGAGATTATGTCTTCTGCTAGAATCTGTGAAGCAGGCTCAATACTGCTCCCACGGATCAGGCAGCCACCCTCAGCTTCTGCCAGAAGTCACAGAAAAAATGAGATCTGATAGACAAATACGTGACTGTGCTTACAACCTTGGCTTTCTTCTGCTTGTTATTTTGAACTCTTATTTCTTCTTCCTTTATCTCTTTTCTTTAGTTATTCTTCTCTCAACTCATATTCTCTCTCTCTCCATATCATAGGAGTTTCATATATATGGCATTTTCCATGCATATGAAATTCCATATAGGTAGAATTTTTACATATGTATGTACATATGGAATTTTTATCTTTGTATTTCTTCGAGGAGAAATCTATGCTTTCCTTATAAATTTGATCTGTTATAGTGGCCATTTGTCCAGAAGTCTGTTCTGGTATAACTTTTATTTCAGTTTTCATTATAGTTAAATTCTTTTCAGATATCTACCAAATCATCTTGAATAATTTCTCACTTTAAAGAATCTCATTCTAGGACCATATGTATATAATGTACACAATTCTTTCCTTCCTAAATTAAGGATAGATATTTAACTGATCCTTGCATTCTCTTTGGCGTGTAGCAGAATTTTTCGTGGCAAGCCATAGAAATGCATTCCTTTTAGAATAAGCAGACGGTAAATTTACCATAGGAATTGGGTCTTCAGATTTCATCAGCTTAATAGGTTTCCACAGAGGGTCAGAAGTTCTGCTTTCCTGCAGACAAGTATTCTTACTTTATTGGTGCTTCTAGGATTTCTTCATTTGGCTTGAGAGAGAAAAAGCACAGAGTGAAAATTCTTACCAACTTCAAAACCTCTTTCCCATCAATTTTTGGCCTTTTATTAACATAGGGGCTAGTGGGTAAGAGGTGAGGGTCACAGACTCTCTTTTCCTGTTTCAGTACCAAATCATGTGAATGTGTCTATCCTCCAGCTTGCTACATATTATTCTCACTTATGAGGCTTTAATATAAAGGAAAAGTTCTCGTTTAACACACCCCATTATATAAAGGGTGTTCAGTGGATTAGGGGAGTGAAAAAGATTCAGTCCTGACATGGAATTTCTCATTTGTTAAGTTAAAAGAGGAAAAGTTTATTTCAGCTCACAGCTTGCAGAAGTTTCAGTGCATAGCTGGCTGCCTGGAGGGCAGGGTGGCAGGGCAGAGGGGTGTCGCCGAGGAGAAATAGTCTGTGGTAGAGCAGGCCGGAGAGAGTAGAGCAGCAAGGAGCAGCCTGCCTTCTTCCTGTCCAGGCTACAAGCCTATTGGTTGGAGCCACCCACATCCAGGATGGGGCTTCCGTTATCCACACCCAGAGCTACGCTAACCCATGTAGTTATTATACACCTAATCCAGCATCACATGCCCTACATCCAGCCACCTCTGAAAAGCCTCACTTATGCGCATAGGAGGCTTTGGGGGGACATCTAGATACAAGTCATAACGGCAAGGAAAGTAGATATTAAGCAACTATTTTTACAATTTATTTCTTACTTATTATTTTGATAATTATCATAAAGACAAATTTGAGAGTATATAACAGGAACACCTGATCGAATCCAGGGGTTCTAGGGAAAGTTTTATTGTATTTATCTTTTTATTTATTCAGTCACCCATGTATTTATAATGTACAGCATTTCATACACTGGGATTGAAATGAATAAGGAAGCAACAATAAGCTGAGGCCAGAGGGACTTAATTTGATAAAGATGAGGAGAGGGGAAAAGAAAACTTTCCAGATGCAAACAACAGAGTGTTAAGCTCCCAAAAGGAGATTTTAATGCCTAACTTTTCAAAACAAACCATTACAATAAAAATTATATTATCATAAAAAAAAAGATGGTATGTTTTTGGAAAGTGGAGAACAAGTGAAAGGTCACGGAATAACCACTGTGCAACAAGGGGTTCAAATCATACTGGTCATTGCAAGGATACTGATTACTGGGATTGTGTTAGTTACTGAGAAGATTTTAGTAAGGAAAAATCATATTTCGGATTGAATTTTAAAATGCATATAGGACAGGGGATTGTGGATTTAGCTCAGTGGTAGAGCACTTGTCTAGCAAGCTCTAGGCCCTGAGTTCAATTCCTAGCACCCCACTCCCCAAAAATGATCATAGGAGTGACATCAGCAAGACAGTAGAATGGGAAATTCATCCCTCATGCCACTGACAGAAACACCAATTTAGCAACTCTACATGCATGAAAATACCTTCAGAAGGGTTCCAAATACTGAATGAGGGTACAGCAGTCCAACACAGCATAGAAAGGAAAAACAGCACATTGAAAAAGTTAAGAGACATTAAGAGGCGCATATTATCTTTACCTGTGTTACGTCTCCTGTGTACAGACGCCAAAGACGGGCCACAAGAATTGCAAATGGTTGTAAACTATGACACCAACAAAATAAGAAGAAAAAAAAAAAAGAATGAAACTAAAAGCTTCAGTAACTCGCTCTAGGAAATGGAGATCTATGAACTTCCTCAAAACAATTCAAATTAATCCTCTGAAAGCAGCTCAGTGAAATATAGGAAAAGATGGACAACTACAAGAAATCCGGAAAAGGATACATTAATAAAATGTTAAGTCAGAAACAACCACAGTAAGCAAATTCTGGAGCTGAAGAACAAAATGACTGAATTGGATAACATCAAGAGAGCTTCACCAGCGGGCACAGTGCAGTGAATCTGAAGACTGGTCACTTGGAATTACAGAGACAGAGGAACTAAAGGAAAAAAGAATGAAAAAGAGTTGAGAAAATCTGTGGGAATTATGAGGTACAGCATGTGAATCAATATACTATTACAGAAGTTCAAAAGGAAAAGAGAAAATGCAGAAAACATAATTAAATAAATAATTGCTGAAAAGTTATCAAATCTGGAGAAAGAAATGAGTATCTAGAGGCCTGAAGCTCAAAGGACCTGATGTATATTGAATGTACAGAGTTCCACTTTGAGATACATCCAAATTGTCAAATGTTACAGAGAATTTTGAAAGCAGAAAAAGAAAAAAGAAAAAGCAATTTGCCACATACAAAGGAACCCTCGTAAGAAAGAATATGAGTAGATTTCTCATTCATAACCATTCAGGGTAGGAAGAAATGGGATTCAAAGTGATGAAAAAAAGCAAAAAATACAACCCTTCCCATTACAAATAACATACCTGGCAAAACTGTCCTTTAAAACTGAAAGAGAAATCGTTTCCCAGTCAAAAACTGAAGAATTTTTGTCAGCGCTGGATCTGTGTTTCCAGAAGCGTCAAACAGAATCCTTCAAGTTGAACAAGGAAAGAATAAACAGTGACATGACAGTATATAAAAGTATAAATTCCTCCGTAAATGTAAACAAAAGACCTTTATATATAAAAGTAGAGTAAGATTGCAATTATTCCTCTGATATTAGGTGTTAAACCTGATTACTGCGTCAGATGAGGTCAGGGAGAACTACTTTCCAAAACTGCATATTGGGCGCATGTATATTGGGTCTGTGATTATTAAAAATACTTTCTTATGCACAGCTTTTAACTAATGGTGTAGAGATTTTGAAGAGCAGAGATTTTAATTTTGAAGAGGTCTAAATTTTATCTCCATCATTTTTCATTATTTGTGCCTTGCATTAAAATTCTATTTTTCAACAGTTTAATGACTTTATTACTTTTTGTTTGTTTGATTGTTTGTTTGTTTTTAGATGGGGTCTCACTATGTAGTTCAGGCTGGCCTTGAACTCACTATATAGCCCAGATTGGCCTTGAACTCATGGTGATCTTATTGCCTCAGCCTCCCAAGTGCTGGAATTACGGATGTGCACCACCATGCCTGATTTTTTTTTTCTTTTTTAAAATTTATTTTACTTTAATGGTACATTTTAGATGTACATAGTGATAACATTCATCATAGGGGATTTGTACCTGTACATGATATATCTTGTTGCTTCTTTTTTTCCCATTCCCCTCCCCTCACCCCCTCCTCCCTCCTTATTTACAAAGCTTTGTTTCCATTTTTTCCTTCCATTTCTTATTTCTCTTGTCCTCTGTTCCCTTCTCCCTCCCTTGTTCCCTTTCCCATTTGGACATTTTCTTCCCTTTCCCAATATAATACATTTTAGTCTTTATTTACACTTTCAGTTTCTCACACCGGAGTCCAGTATTTCATTTTTATAAAATTTTACAAAATATAAGTCCACGATGAATTGATTGGAAAAAACTAACAACCAAGCAAAGCAAGTCCTTTCTCGCAGGTGGTTTGAGAAGCACTGACTTAAGTTTCAATGTGGTGCATGGTGAGGGGTGGACTTGCTTGCTCCTTTAGTCCACAAGAGCCT
>PVJO010015251.1:0-45049 GCA_004026905.1 Hystrix cristata | reverse complement strand
GGACAATGCACAAAGCTCTGCTGTAGCTGCCATGTCCTTCTAGGGCCCCTGCTGCACATCAACGCAGACTGGGTCCTTTCAAAGCTCCCCTTTCTCCTGGACTTGCTTTTGCTCCACCTGACCCTCACCCACTTCAGTGCTTCTGCATTCTGTCTTCTGCACAGTGAGCCCTTCTTTGTCCTGTCCTCACAAAGAGCCATGGTCTCCATGGCAAAGCCTCAGGCCAGCAGCCTGCCATGCTCCCGCTTTGCTCTCCTGAGATGCAGAGCGCTGGGGCCCATGGGGGAATGACAGCACCACGTGTCCAGCAAGGGCTTGGCAAAGGCCCGACTTCTGGCAGGACAGGAGGCCATAGGCATCCTCAGGAAGAGGCCACAGAGGAGGTTACCTGAAAATGGGCCCCAGCTCCTGGAAGGTTCGATGCATCTCCAGGTGAATGTCTTCAAGGCCCTGATCCTTCCAGATCTTCAGCACCCTCAACCACTTGTTGCCTGGACATTGGGGTATGGCTTTGAAGGGCAGCACCATGGCCTCGGGGGCTGTAATTGTTCTGGTGCCCAGTGCCCTTGTCCCTCTCAGGCACAGCCAGGGCCCTGCCAGCCACAAGTCTGCTTTCACCCTGAATGGCATTCCCATGCTCTCTCCAACCTGCTGCAGCCAGGGTTTTATATGTCTTCTGGGGACCTGCACTGGCTCCTGTTCACGTCATGGAAGGAATTGTCCCTGGACTTTGCTGAGACATCTAGGGCGCTGTTGTGGGCAGTCCCATCTCTACAAGGCTGCTGGTGGACAGGAGATGAGGCTAAGAGCAGGGTCTGGTGTTGTGGGCACAAAAGAGTTCATCTGAGGACACCTTGACTTTTCACATAGCAGAGGCCAAGAGGAAGCAGGTTTGCAAGCAAATGCATCTTCCAAGTGTCCAGTTGTTCTCTGTCTTTGAGTAAAGCTTGCACTCCTGCTCTGTCTTCCTGTCTCAAGACTTATTATGATCCCCAAGTTACAAGTACAATGTATTGAGAAAACACTGCCCTCAAATAACCTGCATTATCCTTTGTCTGCTTGGTTAATAAATACAGGATGGTTTGGGACAGAGCCGGAGTTCACAGCACTGGAGTTCACTGGATGTGGCTCTCCCCAGCCACTCCTTGTCTTCCAAAGTGTTTGTCTTCGTTACTCAGTAAGCTTTCGAAGCTATCTGGACAGTCTGGGGTGGGGTCCAAAGGAGCTGGGGGCTGTGTAGAGGCCTTTCCCTCTTCCCTATGAGTGGAGGAGCAAGATGAATCCAGCCTCTATCTTTCAAATAGATTAAAGGAGACCTTGGGTTCTTTTTATAGAGTTTATGATTTTTTTCAAATGCTTTTAATAAAAATGAATCTGAGAACTTCAAAATGTATGAAAGCATAATAATTCTCCTTTGACAGGCTTGAGTTTTCTAATTATAAAACAAAGAAATTTTAGCTCCAATTGCATGGAGAAACAGGAATATTTATGGCATCCCAGTGAAAATTTCACAGCCCATCCTCCTATGATGGCTGTTGAGTCTCATTGGTTTTCCTGCTCTGGCAATGATTTTTCCTCAGGGGCCACTGACCAGGTGGTGACCACTCTGCTACGTCTTCATGGTGGCACAGCACTCTCAGTTTTCAGTTTCACTCTTCACATATCTCACAGGGCTGCTAGAATTCTGCCTGCCCACCTTCTGCCCACAGTGGTAATCCAGTCACAAGAATGTCTAACATAAGAGACAGAATTTAATTCCTCAGAATCTCAATTTACTCATTCTTCCATTCATTCTTTTCACTAATTCAGCAAATCATTGATTATTTCATGTGTCAGAGTACATTCACAATATTGAGAATGTCACTGTGGGAAAAACACACAAGAGCTGTTCCTTGGGGGGATTGTTTGTTTGTTTGTTTGTTTTATTTTTTTTGTTTTGTTTCTTGGTTTTTATAGTCCCATGATTTCATGTCAAGAAGTTTGTGTTGTGACTACCATACTCAATAGCATTATTTCTTGTTACAGTGTGAACCTATACAGGGAGAATTCACTTTTGGAAGTTATTTTTAGAACAGTTTTTCTTCAGTGAAGACTTTAAAAGGAAGTATGGAGAACTCCCACCTCCCCTTCCTTCCCACACACAGCCCCACTATTCAATATTCAATATTGTGCACCACAGTTGCACACTCGCTTCAATTGCTGAACCCACATTGACACAAAATTATCAGCCAACATTCTCAGTTTGCACAGGGTTTTGTCTTGGTGCTGCACATTCTGGGGGTTTCAGGTCCCCACCATTAGAGTCTCATTTCATGAAGCCACGCAGAATGGTTTCACTGCCTTAACCACCCTCTTCACTCTACCAATAGGTAGAGTATGTCCCTCCTCCTC
Source organism: Hystrix cristata (assembly GCA_004026905.1). Classification (NCBI taxonomy): domain Eukaryota; kingdom Metazoa; phylum Chordata; class Mammalia; order Rodentia; family Hystricidae; genus Hystrix; species Hystrix cristata. The sequence continues at coordinate 42,658 of PVJO010015251.1, read as the reverse complement.
CATGAATCCCACTGATTCTTTACTCTCCCTATGCTTACAGCTTCCAGAATGTTGTAGAGTTGAGTCATACAGTTTATAGCCTTTTCAGATTGGCTTATTTTGCTTAATAATTCAGGTTTAAGGTCCTTCTGTATCATTTCATGATTTGACAGTTGATTTCCTTTTCTGTTGTCTGCAAGTACCACACTTTGTTTACCTACCCACCTACTGAAGGACACCATGATTTCCTCCAAACTTGGGCAATTATGAATAAAGTTGCTACCAGCCTTTGGGTGGATATTAGTATTCAACTCACATGCACACATACCAAGGGACGTAGCTGCTGGATTGTATGGTAAGTGTGTGTTTGCTTTTGCCTTCCCACCAGCAATGAATAGGAGAGCTGAGCTGCATGGCTCTGCCAGTGAGTGGTGGTGTCAAATACAGTATTTTGGCCATTCTGACAGGTATGTGATATTATCTCATTGTTGTTTTAGTTTGAAATTCTCTAATAACATATGGTGTTGAACACTGTCGCACAGTTTATTTTCCATCTATGTGTCACCCACAATAAGAGATCCGTCCAGATCTTTTGCCATTTGTAATCAGGTGATCCTTTTCTTCTTGTTAAGTTTAAGAGCTCTTTGTATATTTCATTTAGCAGCCTTTTATCAGATACGTCTTTCGTAAACATTTACTCCTCATCTCTGGCATGTGTTCTTATTCATTCTCCTGACGGTGTCTTTTGCAGTAATGTTTCTAATTTTCATGAACTCATGCTTATCGGTTCTTTCTTTCATGGTGTGTGCTTTCAGTGCTATCCTGAAACATTTATCACCCAACCCAGTCATCTAGATTCTCTCCTTTGAAGTCCTCTAGTTTTATAGTGTTGAACTTTATATTTAGATCTACAATCCAGCTTGAATTAATTTTTCTGAAGGATGTAAGGCCTGTGTCTTCATTGGTTTCTTTCCTTGTCTGGTTTTGGTTTTGGTATTCAGGTGATGCTGACTTCATAGAATGAGTTAGGAAGTATTTTCTGTTGCTTTTATCTTCGGGAAGTTATTGTAGAATATTGGTAGGATTTCTTAGATGTTTCGAAGAATTCACCAGTGAATTCACATGTACCTGGCAATTTTTGCTGTGGAAGGTTAATAGTTCAATTTCTTTAATAAATGTTGGCCTATTCCAAAAATTTACTTCTTCCTTTGTGAAAATGGGCAAATTTAGACTTTTGAAGAATTACTCCATTTCATTCAGACTATCAAATTTGTAGACATGGAGTTGCTCATACTGTTCCTTTATTGTTCTTTTAATGTCTATGAGATATGATGTGAGTAATTTGGGTCCTCTCTCCTTGCTCTTAGAAAGTTTCAATAGAACCTTACTGATTATGTTTATCCTTTCAAAGAACTAGCTAGCTTTGGGTTTTTCTTACTTTCAATTTCATTGAATTTCTGTGGTTTGGGTTTGGAATGTCCCCAGTGACCCATGTGCTGAAGGCTTGGTCTTCAGTATGGTGCTCTGGAGAGGTGGTGGAACCTGTAAAAGGTTCTACGTATTTTTGGAATTTCCAACTGTTATTGATTTCCAATTCAATTCCAATGTTGTCTGACAGTATGCTTTAGGTGATTTCTATTGGTCCCAATTTGATAAGTTGTATCTCATGGCTCAAATGAGATCTATCTTGATGAATGTTCTTGGGAGGAACATGTGTTCTGCTGTTGTTCGATGAAACAGTACATAAATAATAATTTTATCAAATTCATTGATGGTGCTACTGAATTTGACTATGTCTTTACAGGTTTGCTGCCTTCTGAGTCTGTCCATTTCTGATAGAACTATGACGATATCATCAACTGTGATGATAAATTCCTTGCAGTCTACCCTTTCTACCTCATTTATTTTGATACTCTGTGGTTAGCTGCAGACATACTTCAACGTCTTTTTGGAGAGCTGGTCTTTGCATTGTTATGTAATGTCCTTCATTCCTCATAATTTTCCTTGGTCTGAAGATGGCTATATTGAAATTAATATACCCAGTCTAGCTTTCTTGTTATCAGTGTTAGCATAGTATATCTTTCCCACCCTCCTACTTTTAATCTACATGTGTCATTATAGTTAAAGTGAGAGTCATACAGACAATACACTGATAGGTCTTGTTTACTGACCCACTCTGAAAAAATTTTTAATTTGTGTATTTAGATCACTGATGTTAAAGATACTATTGATACAGATTGTATTAACACCTACCATATTCATTACTATTTTCAATTCCTTGCCTATCTCCATTGTTCTCATTTTTGTTCTTCCTCCTTTTTTTTTTTGCATGTTGCAGTTTTAATTGAGTAATTATATAATTTTATTTTCACACCTTTCTTAATGTATCAGTTATGCCTTTTAGTCATTTAACCTTTTTAATAGTTTTCCCGGATGTCAAACTGTACGTTACAACTTGTCCAAGTCCTCTTTCAAGTAGTACTATATCACTTCACATGTAGTGCAAGTACCTTATCAGAAAAAAATTTCTTCTAACTCCTCCCTCTGATCTTTTGCATCATTTTTATATTCATTTTACTTTTTCTTTTTTTTTATGGTACTGGGGATTGAACTCAGGGCCTTCTGCTTGCTAGACAAGCACACTAACCACTTGAGCTAAATCCCAGCCCCTTCATTTTACTTTTGAATAACATAATCATCACACACATTACTGCTCTTACTCTTTTGAACAAATTATTAGAATAAAAGAAGAATAGAAAAAACAGAGCATTTTCTTTTCATTTTTTTCTTCTGTGATGATCTTCCTTTCTTTATGAAGATTAGAGTTCCTAATCTATTCCATTTCTGTTCTCCATGAAGAAATTCTTTCAACATTCCTGAGAAGGCAAGTCTGTTGCCAACAAATTCCCTGCATTGTTGGTTACCTGAGAAAGACTTCATTTCTCCCTCACTTTTGAAGGTTATTTTCACAGAATACATTATCTGAGTAGGTGGAGTGGTTTTCTTTGAGCATTTTTAATGTTTTACCATAACTTTCAACTTGTCCGCATAATTTCTTAGAAGTCAGCTGTAATCTTTACTTTTGGTCCTCTGAAGGTAAGATATCTTTCCTCTGATTTCTTATCTTTGATTTTTCAGCAGTTTGAATGTGATGTGCCTATGGGTAGTGTTTTGTTTTGTTAGCATTTATCCTGCTTGGTGTTCTCTAAGCTTCCTGAATCTGTGTTTTGAAATTAATCATTATTCATTCCAATATTTCTTCTGTTCTTTCTTTTCTTTCTGATGTCCCCATTACATGTATATTACACCAATGTCATTCATTCACGATTCTTAGATATTCTGTTCCATTTTCTTCTTTTTGTTTTTTAGTTTTTGAAGCTTTTATTGATAGATCCTCAAAGTCCAACGTTCTTTCCTCAACTAAGTCCAGTCTGGTAATGAGTCTAGCAGAGGCTTTCTCCATTCTCGTTATGATGTTCTTGATCTCTGGCATTTCTTTCTCATTCATTCTTACGATGTCTACCTCTCTGTTTACATTACCTAAATATGCTTTTATGTTATCTACTTTTCCTGCTAGAGCCCTTTAATACAAATAATAGCTATTTCAAGTTCTCAGCTGATAATTGCAACTTCCTGCCATATTTGATTGTGATTCTGGCATCCACTCTACCTCTTCAAACTGTTTTTTGTCTTTCAGTATGCCTTGTAATGTTTGTTTGATTATTTGTTCATTTACTTTTCTGATGCTGGGCATTGAACACAGGACCTTCGTTCCATGCAATATCTCCAACTCTTCTTTAAGTTTTATTTGAAGGGGTGTCACTAAGTTAAGTTGTCCATGCTACACTCAAACCTGAGACCCTCCTGCTTTAGTGTCCCAGACTGCTGGGATTACAGGTACTTGCCACTACACACACAACCTTGTAATTTCTTGTTGAAAGGCAGACATAGTGTCCTGGCTAAAAGCAAGTGCTATAAATAGGCTTTTAGTGATGTGGTGGGAAGATGTGGGAAGAGGGCCGAATTCTGTAGACCTATGATTAGGCCTGTGTCTTTTAGCGAGACCAATGGCCCCAACTATGAACAGTTTTTTTCATTTCCCCTCTCCCACACTTACTTGGAAAAAATGACTAGAAAGGACTGGAATTGGGTATTCTCCTTTCCCCAGGCAGGTTTATCTCTGATAAAGCCCCATGATTCAAACTCTGGTAAAATAGATTCTCCTGAAGACAGGCCTGTGAGGAAGAACAGCATGCTCCGGAGACTTTCAGAATGGTTGCTCTGTCTTCCCCATGCTCTAAGCAAGACAGGACTTTTCTCTCCTTTTCACTATGACAGCATCATGGAACTCACAGGCGGTGCGGCTGCCCTGCCACGCAGCCTCTAGAACATCCTCTGGTTTTCATTCCCTCATGCTGCCTCCCATGGAGGTTTCTGCTTTGTGACGTGTGATTCCGTCTGCATATTTGCTGTTGTGGTTTGCTTGATTCATCCTTGTACCCCTGCAGGCCTTGTGCTGAGTGCTCCGGACCACCTGGCTCATCCTGAAGTAAGTTGTACTGGATTCAGATGCATCAGTCAGACAATGGAAAGGAAATGAAGCCTGACTGAGGATATGGTCAGGAGCTCCCCACTTACCCTGACAGGGAGGGCAGTCAGGGATCCCCCACCCTTTAGGAGCCATGAGCAGTAGTAACCCTTGGAGGCTGATCCACCTTATCTCATGGAAGCCTATAACAATTCCATGACATGGGCGCTAGCCTCACCGTCTACATTTGCAGAGGTGAAAACTGAGGCCAAGTGGTTCTGTCACCTGCCAAAGGTCCTCCAGTGGCATGACTGGTTGGGCTAGTGGAAATTTTAATTGTGAGATACATACATAAAAGTGCAAATTCATAAAAGTACAACTTGATGAACCCTCCCAATGTTAACATGCCTGTGAAACCAGCATTTGATTTGGAAACAGAACATCATTATCCCACAGCTCTGCCCTTTGCTATCTTCCAGCCTCTTCACTTCCTCCAACAAACATAATCACTACTACGAATTCTAACTCCATAAATTAATTGTTTTTCTTTTTTGAATTTTACATAAATGATATTGTGCAATACATACTCATTTGTATTTGGCAAAATTTCCCTTAATAGTGTTCTTTTTATTTTTTAGTGCATATTAGTAATACAGAATAATGAAATTCATGTTGTCATATCGGTATCTGTATACAACATATTTTGATTATTTTCATTCCCATTATCCCTCTCCCCATTTCCTCCTCTATCCCTTCCCTCCAGGTGCCCATCAACAGATGAATGGATAAGGAAAATGTGGTATGTATACATAATGGATTGCTATTATCACAAAGAAAATCAAAATTATTTCATTCAAAGGAAAATGGATGCAACTGCAAACCAACCTATTAGGCAAAATAAGCCATACTCAAAAAGCAAAATGTTATTTTCTCTTGTATGAGCAATCAGAAATTATAATGAGTCTGGATTTTTTAGCTATGCAGGGTTGTTATTAACAGATAAGGGCATACTCCTATGACTTTGCTCATTTCTTTCCTGTTTTGCATATCTTTTGTTGCTTTCTTCCACTCTTGCACTTCTTTGTGGTTTGATGGTTTTTCTGTACAAAGTTTGATTCTTTTCTCTTTTATCCCTCTTGCACGTCGTCATCAAGGTTCTTACTGTCCTCTCACCTTGAAATATAGGGGTCCCTTTAAGGATTTCTTACAAGGCCAATCTGATGGGGATAAGTCCTCTTAATTTGTGTCTGTTTTGGAAAGATTTTATTTCCCCTTTGTTTATAAAAAATAACTTCCTGGGTGTGGTATTCTTGCCGGACAGGAGTTTTTCCCCCTTTGGGGGATTTGAATATATCATTTCATTTGCTCCTGGTCTGTTAAGTTTCTGCTGAAAGGTCTGCTCTTAGCCTAATTGGGGTCCTTATACATGACTTGACACTTTTTCCTTATTTTTAGAATTTGTCTTTTGCCTTGAACTTGTGACACTTTCACTATAATATGCCTCAGAAAGGACTTTGTTTTGATTGAAATTATTTCAGTTTCTTTAAACTGCCCAAACCTGGTCATCCATATCTTTCCCAAGATATGGAAGGTTTTCAGTTTTCTTTTCACTAAATATGTTTTCTATGTCTTTTCCCTTCTCTTTCCTCTGCCAAAATTTGTAGTGCAAATATTTGTTTTCTCATGATTTCTTCTTTTTTCTTCCTTAAAAAGTTTTTTTCTTTTTTGTTTCACTGGTTAGTTCAAAAGATCTGTCTCCAAGTTCAGAAATTCTTTATTCTGTCTTGATCTAGTCTGTTATGGAAGCTCTCAACTGTAATACATGTCTCATTTATTGAGTTTGCCAGCTCTAAGATTCCTGTTTGGTTCCTTTTTTTTTTTTTTTTTTTTTTTTTTTTTTTTTTTTTTTTTTTTTTTTTTTTTTTTTTTTTTTTTTTTTTTTTTTTTTTTTTTTTTTTTTTTTTTTTTTTTCTGATTTCATTGAATTGTCTATATTCTCTTGTAGCTCTTTGAGTTTCCTTATCATCTGTACACTGAATTTTTTTTCAGGTCATTCATTGATTTCCTGTTCACAGGGTTTTATTGCTGCAGAGTTACTCCATTTCTTTGGAAACCTCATGTTGTCTTGCTTTTTCATACTTTTTGCATCCATTGTTGTAACTTACACATGTGGCAGATCTGTTGTCTCTGCCCATTTTGCAAAGTGGCTTTTGTAGTAGAAGATTTTCTCTGGACATGCGTCCTGGGGCATCAATTGGGTAGGCTATGCTGGCTTTGGTTCCAGGTGGGCACAATAGTGTGGTTCTTGGGCCACAATCAATGGTGGCCATGATTTTTGAGTGTCTCTGTGGCCAGGCTATGGTTTATGAGATGGCTCTTCCTGCTGAAATGCAGCTCCCTCAGGTGGGGCATATCTAGCTGTAGCTGTGGCTGCACATCAGTTTCTGTGGGTTGCATGGGGTTGAGATCACTCTGAGGAGCCAGGCAGGTAAGGCAAGGCTGGTGTAGTAGAATAGATAGGAGAAGGGACACCCGTCAGTGTCTGAGGACCATACAGGTCACTCTGATGGGTCTGGGAGAGGTTGGGGGTACAGTGCTCTTGGCATTGGGGATGAGATTCTCATCAGTCCAAGATTGTTTGGGTGCCTCTTAGAGCTTTGGCAGGCCACACCGCTCAATGCAGGCCATCCAGCTGTGTTCCAAAGTTGAAAGTCGGTGCTCCACACCTCTGTGCAGCTTAATTCCTTTCTAGTTCCATCACTACTCGTGTCTCTGATTGAACCCTCAAGGCAGCAGGTAGCAGAAACTGCACTATGGAGATTCCCCTGATTCCTAAGACAGGGCCCGGACTAGGACCCTTATAACAACAACAATAGGTTGAAGTCCCATTTCCCTTTCTAACCACAACCCTCAGTGACCTGACTTAAGAGGCTCCCCCCTCCTAAAGGTTCCACCATCTCCAGTAGTGCCAAGCTGGGGGGCAAGCCTTCAACATGGACTTTTGGGGGACATGCCAGATCCAAACTACAGGCGCTATGGACCGAAATTTTGGCAAAATAAATGTCATACCAACCTGGTTGTAAAAGCCTCTTTTATATTTTCTCCCCCACGCACTCACCCTCCTTCTCATCTGAGTTTTAGCTAGAATTTGCTGGAAAAAAGAACATCTTACTGACCTTAAGTTTAATAAGAAAACTGTCTTTCTTTTCTGGTTGGTCTGCTTTACTCAATTAGTGAACTCAGTTTGGAAACCTTTTCAGGAATTGTTTTAAAGGTTATTTTCGGTTTTGTTTGTTTGGTTGTTTTGCCTTTCCTAGTCCATGTGGTAAAAAAAAAAAATTTTTTATGATGAACAGAGATATTTTTTATTGTTGCTGTGAACACAAGATTTTGGCCAAGACAGAAGACTGAGGCAAGAGGATTCCAGGTTCTAGCCCAACCTGGGCAATTCAGAGAGACCTCCTCTCAAAATAAAAAAGGGCTGGGCAAATGGCCCCACATGAAGGCTCTGAGTTCAATACGCAGTACCACCAAAAAAAGAAAAAAAAATTTTTAAAATCAAATATTGTGCCTGTGATCCCAGCAGAAGTTTAGGTTTCCTGGAGCAGCTGTAATTTGCTCATCCAACACTTAAAAGTTCCTTTTCTATCTCTGATGGATTGCCATGAGAACAATGGACTTAACGTTGCTTCTTCTCAGGACTGGGGATTTAGCTTAGTGGTTAGAGTGCTGGCCTAACAAGCACAAGGCCCTCAGTTCAATCCCCGGGACCAGGGGGGAAAGAAAGAAAACCACACACACACATAATAACTTTGATGCTTCTTCTTTTTTTTTAACCTTAATACAAGAAAAAAAAAAGAAAAGAAAAATCAGCAGATTCAGAGCAGAAAGAAAAACTTAGGGACAGCAAGCCTCTACCCACCAATGTCCTGTGACATGCTTAACTGCTTTTCAGGCCTTGTCCTTGCATGAGAAGGGACCGTGACAGAGAGGGCAGCAGTCCCCAGAGCGGGATCCTCTTTGCACTGTAAAGTTTGGATCCCACTTTATTCCTTAATTATTTAGGAATAAAGACATCCATATTCCCTACTGCCTGGAGATTTCCTTGACATTGATGGGGGCCCTAGTCTGGTCCTTCCTGCCCAGGGCCAACTCATTTCATCCTGAAAGTTTTATCTCAGTAGAAGTGATGATGACCCTAATGGCTTGTAATGAACTCTCCCATGCCCGCCATTCATAATATACATTTTTGCTCTTGGAAGAAGTTTAGAAACAAGGAGAAAAGGAAATAAGACAGACAACTTATTTGCAAACACGTGTCACTGAGCCAAAACGAAACTACAATCAGAGTGCTCACAAAAATTTTTAATCAGTTGTGAAGATAAAGCATAATACCAAACTGGAGCACAGAACCAAGTGAGAATGCACCAAAAAGGTTAAAACATCCTTATAGACAGAACATAAACTGTGCAGAAATCGGAGAACTCAAGCAGAAGGGTACTTCCCTTCTACCAGACATGGTTTGCAGGAAGGCTTTTGTTGTACCACAGGGGAAGCAAGGTCCTTTATTTAGGGCGACCCTACGTGAAACAGATCCCGCATACAGCCAGTAAGGAGTGTGGCAGGCCCCTCTGAGCCTGTGTCTGCACACAAAAAGAGCTATATTATTGTGACCAGCGTGGTGCCTTCGTTTCTTTGGTGGCGATCTCGTCTCCCACAACAGGAGCACCTACCAAAAGGTTGGGGAGGAGGTTAGCCAGCAAGAAGATTGAGAAAGAACTGAACTGAATACCATGCGAGTGGATTTGGGAATAGCAGAACATGGTGAGGGGTGCATAACTGACATGAGAAACTACAAGGGCAATCTGTTCCTAGGGGGAAAAGGGGATTGTGTGAGATATTTTGAAGCTCTAATCCTTGATCACAGTGATGAATAATAAGGGTGGTGTCAGTCAAGATTGAATTGAGTGTCCAGGCAGATGTCTTCACAGAAGTGTCCAGAGTAGCCTTTGTGCAAGGTTGTGGGTCTGGCAGAGCAGCTCTTGTTACTATGGGTCACCATGAGACACGTCTCTCCTGACCTCCCAATTTATGATTTATTTATGTGTTTTGTATTTCAGCCTGATGAAAGTGACTCCATTTTGATTCTGATGGTTTTCAGAGGGAGAACAGCTGGGCCTCGTGAAGTACTGCCTCTCATCCCTTCCTTCACAGGACACCCCCAGCTCTGTGGGGCCTCTGCTGACAGGGCAGAGAATTCTGTGACTCCTGGCTGTCCTCGGGAATGAGGCTTCTGGGCACCCCATGCAGGACAAATCTGCCCAGAACTCCAGCCAGGGGAGAAGGCCTGGCCTGCTTGGTGCCTTGCTCTGACCGCAATCGGCCTGCAGGAAGGGACTACTTCCACTTCACTTTCAGGCTCCTGGAGCTGTACTCCCCACCCCCACAGCCCCTGGGGCAGCAGAGCACTCAGGAGGGCTGTAGGGTATGGGAACCCAGCATGCATGCTTTGCTTCCTGCTGCCTTGACCCCTTCAGTAAGTTGTGATATGTGATGTGTCACCTGTGTGCTTCAGCAACTCTTGATGTCAGAGCTGACCTTGGCAGGGTGATACAAGCCAGAGTTGTGGCTTGTCCTTGGGGAAGTGATGCCATCAGCCCCATCACACTGGACACAGCTTCTGCCAACTCCTGCCTATGCACCCTCCCCACCCACATCTTGGTGGAGAATTCTGGGCCTGTGACCATGTCCCTGTTTTCCACATTCCTCCTCAGCCCACCCAAAGGAAGGCTAGGGATTCCTGCCAGTTTAATCTGGCCTCTTCTGTCCAGAGGGAACTGCAGGGCACAGCTAAGCCCCAAGGCACAGAAAACACTCCCAAGGCTGTTCTGAACTTTATGGCTTGCCAGATCCCTGGCTCAGAACCAAGGAGCAAGACCCAGGAATCACTTCTCACACTGCCGCGGTCTGGTGGGGCACTGATGGTGAGGGTGGGGCTCCTAAGGCCCCCCTGCCATCCCGGCACCCTGCCCCTCCCCTACTGCAGGGATCTGGCCACCACCCCCAGTCATCCCCCAACCCAGGGAGGAAGAGGAAAGGATATTCTCTCTAGCTCAGGGTTGAAGGCAAAGCATAACTGACATAGGAAATTAGGGCATGGCAAAGCTGGCTGGGGAAGTAGTGACCTGTTAATTACAAGATCTCAGAAGACATATGCAGAGCATTTCCCAAAGCCCTGCATCTGGACTTCCTGCAGAACTCAAGCAGGTTTTCAATAGGACGGCCTAGACCTGAAGTCAGCCTGAGGCATGGGATCCCAGCACTGCCTTTCAGGACCCATATGCAGAAGTGCTCTTGGGTTTCCTCAGAATTTGGACAGTATGAAAGGACACAGACACCAACTAAGTAGAGCTTGCTATCGTGGCTTTCCCCACAAGAGCCTGCTCTCCTTTCTCCGGGGTGTTATCTTGCTTCTTCCTCTTTTACTTAGCCCACGCTCACTCTGCAGAGTCATTTCTCCCTCACCCTTCGCTTTTACTTTTTCGCATAAACTTGCTCCTGCTTTTTGCTCATCTCATTCAGTTCTTTGTTCAAGATAAGAAGAACCTGAAATCTGACTCTGGAAGGAGAAAGGAACAACCCAGAACCAAGTAACGTTTATTTGGTGAGCTACTTTTAGAACCAGTTTACTTAGTAACAGTTTGGCATAGCCAGCCAGGAGAATCAAAAGCCAGGATATTCCAATAATATAACCAACCCTGGAGGAAGCAGAGAGGGCAAGTAGAGGGCATTCTGGGCACTCCCACATGCATGTCTTCCATCCCTGGCGGGGCAGCCCACGTGACACAGGAAGCATGGGCCTGAGATGTTTCAGGATGAAGCCAGGGCAAGCTGTGCTTAAACATGGAGATCTCACTATGGAAGGACAGGTACCATTAACAGAGCACAGCTCAAGCTCAGCCTGTGGAATTCCACAGGGCAAGGCTGGGCCAGACTCAGTGCCTGAGCCTACATGCCAAAATATTCTAGAATGTTCACTGTGGAGAACAGTGCTTCCAGTTAGGCATTGTTTTTATTTTAGCATCTTGAAGATGCAGATGTGGCAGGTGTTGCCAGCTGTCCATCAAGCCAATCTTCTCCCCAAGCACATGGAATGGCTGCAGTTACCATCCAAATCAGTCTAATGTCTCATGAAGTCCAAGAATGAAATCATGGACAAGGAGAGAGCTAAGAGGAGTGTTTATTGGAAGTATAAGAAGAAAAAGAGCTCTCAGTTGGGAAGGTTCCCTAAACAGGGTGCCAGAGTGGCTTCCTGGTCCAGGTCTTTTATGGATAAGCAGAGCACACAAATGTGCTGAATGTCCAGTGGTTACCTATCACAGGTAGCCCTGTAGGTTTTAAACAAGCAATTGAGAGTCAGGTTTTGTAATGCACAGTTCAAAAGAAAAACCAGTTACTCAGCATCTTTCAATTCCTGGAGCCCACCCACCCCATCCCCCCAGCCCCCACCCCAGGCCTGATGAGGAAGTGATTGTTAATTTAATGCATTCCATTCTGCCCAGGAATTTATTCCTGGAGTTAGAATCCTAACTGCCTATCCTGATCTCAACTCCTGTCATTTTTCTTGTGTTTGCTTTTACATTTTGGAGCTTATCTAGCTATATGGCTTGAGTTAGCACTCACCTAATATACATGCTGTTTTCTTTGTAAGGCTGGCCAGCCCTACTGCATCCTAGGCTCTGTCCCTTGCTACCTGCCTATTTATAAGCTGAATAGCTAAACTACCTCTTACAGTTGATTGGCATCATCTGTGGGCCCTGTGACACCAGCAAGTGTGAGCTCCCCGTCAGCCCCTGTCAGTCAGCTTCTGTGGCAGCTACTGCAAACTTGGCCTTCAGTCTACCTGTCATAGCCTTCCTCTGTGAACCCTGGACTATCCCAGATGCTTTGAAGATCTTGTTTTTCAACAGTGAAATTCCATCTCACTCCAGTAAGAATGGCTTTCATCCAGAAAACAAAAAACAACCAATACTGTTGAGACAGGATAGAAGAAACAGATGGGTAAAAAGGAAACGAGGAAAATCTGAATTTTAAAATTGTACTTTTAAGAAAAACTGCAGCTTCAGGACACAAAATTTTCTCTTCCAAAAAACTACTCAAAAAAATTTCTCCTAAGGTTCTTAAAGACACAATAAACCTGTAAATTGGGCTCTGGACCTTTGCTTTTCACCTGTAAACTGCCCTTTCTCTCATAGATCTCCACCCTTAAGGAAGCAGCAATGTTAGTAGCAGCGTATCTCAACTTCAAACACATGTAAATGGTTTGCATTCTACCACAGCCCCCTGGATGGATAACACAACAGACAATAGGATACTCATCCTAGATCACTCATCTTGAAGACATCCCCAAGCTCCATAAATAGAGCCAGCTCCAGGGGCTGGGAATTTAGCTCAGTGGTTAGAGTACTTGCCTAGCAAGCACAAGGCCTTGAGTTCGATCCCTGGCACCAAAAGAAAAACAGAGAGAGAGAGAGTCAACTCCAGATCATAAGGCACTCTCTCGTGAGGGTCTGCACTTTATTTCTTTGAGTGAATACTTTTTAAATTTCTGTCTCATAAATACCTTCATGCTTCTTATTGACCAGTCTTGAAAATTCTTTTTCTGCAACAGGAGTCAGAGAGCCTGCAACTTAATTTGATGGGTGTGATGAGTGTAGAATCCTTCTAGGACCCTGTCTGATAACAAGTTCCCTGTCAGCTGACTTCCATGGCAGCTACTACAGTCAACCTTCAGCCTACTGGCCCTTCCTGTGTGAATCTTAGACTATCCCAGATGCTTCTAAAATTTTGGTTTTCACAGTGAGATTGCATCTTACCCAAGTAAGAATGGCTTTCATCCAGAACACAAACAACAACAAATGCTGGTGAGGATGTAGGAAAAATGTAACCCTTCTGTATTGTTGGTGGGAATGTAAACCAGTACAACCACTATGGAAATCAGTATGGAAATTCCACAACAAGCTAAAAATAGAAATTCCGTTTGACCCAGATAGACCTCTTCTGCGTATATTTGGAAAGAGTTACAGATATCATACTACAGTGATCCATGCATACCCATGTTTATAGCAGCATAACTCACAATGCTAAGCTCTGGAAACAGCCTAGATGTCAATCAATGATGAATGGATTAAAAAAAATATGTCATGTATATGGGCAGCGGACTGTTATTCGCTCCTAAAGGAGAATAAATTCATGTCATGTGGAAGAAAATGGATGGATCTTGAGACCATAATGTTAAATGAAATAAGTTGGACACAGAAAGCTAAATATCTCATGGTTTCTCTTAGATGAGAAACCAAAAATTTAAGTAAATTAAAGAGTAAAATGAAGGCAGCCTTTTGAGAGAAGGAGAAAGGGATTGGGGAAAGGGAACAGAGAAGGAAAGGCAATCAAAAATGATTGTTACCTTTTCTTCCCTTTGAGGCTGAAGAAGGGCTGCCCTGCCCGGCAAGTCTCAGAGCAGTAGCTCGAGATGCAGTGACTTGTGAACATAGATTGAAGGTGGGCATTTTCCAGGATGCCTGGAGGCTAAGGAGGGTGCATCCACTTTTCTAAGGGTGAGGTCACCGTTTTAGAAATGACTCTGCTGACTGTTCTGATGGGGATGCCCATTCTGTATCCACAAAAAGAGCACGGTTTTATCTTTGTCCTCTCTATAGGGCTGCTGGTGCTCTAGCTGCCTCCTGGATGTGTTCTACTTCTGCTCTGAGGCCTCCTGGGGCTGGATCCAGTTTAGTTCCTTGACCTTGACTTTCTCTCATCCTCTCATCCCCGTCAAGATGTACCTTCAGCTGGACATGGTGGCACATGCCTGTAATCCCAGCACTCAGAAGGCTGAGGCAGGAGGAGCGCCATGAATTCAAGGTCAGCCTGGGCTACATAGTGAGTCCAGGACTATCCTAGTTTACACAGGGAAACCCTGTCTCAAAAAAACTAAAAAAGAGAGAAAAAAAGTGCCTTCCTGGCTTGGTCTGGAACAAGGACAGGGCATGGGACTCCCTGGCTGAGCCTGGCCCATGCCTGGACCAACCAAGTAGTATCTGCCAAGTACTCATAGCATAAGCTGTCTATGCGCTCTTAAAATGAGCCCGTGAAAAGCACATTATTCATCTGGGGAAGGCATTCTCAAGGAAGATGCCTGGTGTGAGTGTGTGAGTGACTATGTTGGGTACTTCTAGTTTCCCCTTGCTGCACCTGGCTCCTGAGTCCTAAGGCAGCACTTATGGGTGCCAGGCTACCAGTATCTAGAGCAGGGCATGGCCACCCCAGTGAACCCGACCCAGTACAGACAGAAGGGCCAGAGTAGTGCCCAAGGTGCCTTGTCCCCAGAGGCCCCATGTAGACTCTCAGCCATGCCTTGCCCAGGACAGGAGAATGACACACCCATGAGCACTGGCCTTCATGGTGATGCACCTTCTTGTCCTCCCCCATGTGCAGGCCATGGGGTGTGTAAGGACATTGTCTCTGGGACTAAGGCCAATGACTGGCCTGGACTGTTCTGGAACTCCAAGTCCCCTCACACGGCTGGCTTCCTGTGATCGGGCTCCCCGCCCCCAAACAGACGGCCAACTCGTGGATGCCATTGCCCTCCTGGCATGGAGTCAACCTTACTCCCTTTGGAATCTTCCAGGGGGACAGGCAAGGTCCAGTCGTGTCACTATGAAGGGTCCAAGCCAGTGTCTTCCCACATCTCAGCCTTCCTCCAAGGGGCTCTGCCACAGGAGGTTCAACCTGCTCCTGAGTCCTGTCCCAGGAGGGTGTGCAGCCAAAGCCTGAAGATTCGGGGTCTGTCTGTCCAGACTGCTCCCCTCCTGTTATGGTTTGTGTCTAGATGTCCCCCCAAAGCCTCATGTGGCAAGAGATAGCTGGATCTAGAGTGTGCGGTTACTAAATTAATCCACTGATCAGTTTGGCATGGTTCTGCTGGGATCAAGGATGTGAAACTAAAATTAAGGGTATTAGGATTAAGGGTGGGAGTGCTACCCTGGTAGCCTAGATAAAAGGTACAGGAAGAAGCTAATTAGCTGCTTGTTTGCATTGCTTGTTTGCATTCCTTGCCTGCATTCCTCACTTTACTTTGCTGCCGGTCTGCTGCGGGTCTGCTGCCGGTCTGCCCTGCCTCTGCCATGCCACCCTGCCTCAGACCCAGCGGACTATAGACTGAAACCTCTGCAGACTGTGAGCTAATAAACCTTTCTTCCCCTAATTTTGGGTGTCGGGTATTCTGTCCCAACAACGAGAGAAAAGTAACTAAAACACCTCCCATCAATCATGTGGAAGGAGGGGCAGAGAATTCTAAGCAATGGCCAACACCATGGTGCTTTCCTGAATTATCTCCTCAAGGATGAATGGCCTCTTCTGGGAAGTAGGTAGGAGTTTTATTCTAGTCATAAAATGAAGCCTTACTCAAAGGAAGTGGGGCTGTAAACATGGGCATCTGGCTCAGGCACCTTAACTGAGATATTCATGGCTACACTAGGTGCTGGAGTGGCAGCAGCACTTGGGGTGGGGGCTCCTCAGATGGAGTGTGACAAAGATAATGTGCCAAAGTGGCCCGTATTCTGTCAGAGGGACACGGTGCATCTTTTTTTTTTTCCTCAGGTTTGAGGGATTACAGGGTACCATACAAGTGAGGCAAGTGCTCTATTGCTAAATTACACCCCCAGGTCTTTTTATTTTATTTTGAGATAAGGTCTCACAAAGTTGTCCAGGTGGCCAAGATCTTGTGACCCTCCTGCCTCAGCCCCAGGGTAGCTGGGATTACAGGTGTGTGCACTGCATTACAGCTGACAGTGAGGATATTAATGGTACAGCTCATGTGTGTGTGCATGTGTGTGTACAGGTGTGTGTGGCATTGAGGGTAAACGTGGGAGGGGCCTAGAGAGGAGGGCTCAGAGCTTCACTGTGCCACTTCTTATTTTCTTGGGTGAGAGTTCTAATTTCTCTGGACCTCCAATTTGTTATCAATAAAATGGTCTCATTTATGTAATGTATCGAGTGTGCAAAGTAAGTGCTGGACAATTTATTCATTGGTGCTACTATAACAATGTCATCATCACTATTGCTGACACTCTTCCTACACTGTCAATTTGTAGGCTGTAGGAACCCAGAGAAACAGGAGGCCTGACTACATGCTCAAGCCACGTGGCTGCTCCATACACATGGCTGAGCTTCTCCACCCCTGTGGGTCCCTGCTGACCATGACGGCCTGGCCGCTGTGCCTGCGAGGTGAGCACTGCAGGGCTGAGTCCAGAGTCATTCTCAATGCAAACGCCTGCCACTCAACACTGTCCAAGACAGGGAGCCACGTCTGAAATGCGCTGAGTGTTCCTGACTGAGGTGCTGGGGGGTGCGACTGCTTATTGACTCTTCTGGAGTATTCCTGCCTTTGGGTCCCCTTAGTCAATTAGTAATTACATGAGTGAGCGTAACTGAATCCATTTCTGAACTCATTCAAACTATCCCTTATCGTGACTTTACTTCATTTGTTTTGTTTTTTGAAGCAAGTTCTGAGCTGCTCTTGGGGTGAAGGTCCTGAGATTACTGAACTGATTCATCATTCATTGTTTGTTTGGAAACTTTTCACCCTGAGGACAAGGACTTCCTCTGGCCAGCATATGACACAGTGCTGACTTGGAATGCCAACAAACACATGGAAGGGTGACCTTGCTGTTTTAAATTTTAATCGATAATACCACCGTTGCTCAATATTTACCAAGTACAGAAGACCCACAGCCAGCAATTCTAGGACTCCTCTTGCAAGATAAGCTGATTCCCGTAAGGAAGCTAGGATGAAGTTTACAGGAAGACTACACTTCAGCAGGTGTGAGGATGCTACACACAGAGCCGGCCCATGTTCCCACGGTAGCCACGGAGACTGTGTTTTGGGTGCTCCAGTGAACATCTTCAGGTTCTATCAAAATCATCAAGAACAAACCCTAAAAATACTTCTACTTCTAGCAGCTAGACTACTCCAAAACATGTAAATGCATCTCTGGGCTGTCAAAAAGGACAGAACATCGTCAGGAGCCAAAGAGGTGGGATGCAGGCAGGGGTCAACACAGAGGCCGGGATGGCAGCCAAAGGGGTGGGCATGTTCTTCTTGTAATAATCCAGGGGCTTGAGCTCAAGATGTAAATAAGGTCAGAAATCAGGACTGACACCCCCGAGGGACTCGTAACTTCTAAAACTGCACCCTCCGTGAAAATGTGCTCCAGAAATTTTATTCTACCCAATGCCAGAGGGAGACGAGAAGGAAGCTTTCCCACCTAAGCCTAGGAATGAAGGGGAAATGGTCCCTCCTAAGAATCAGGATAAGTCCTCTCACACTGGATGGGAATTTGTGCCACTCATGCCTTAGAGACACTCCAGTTTCCCATTAGTTTCCTGGGAAAGGAAAACCATCATCTTTGGACAAGTGGAAGAAGCAGAGGAATGTTCAGGAGGAACCAATAGCCTCAAGCCTTCACCACCCCATAAATAACAGATGTTCCAGATCCAATGTCAGGTATTTAAAAGACAATAATGTTTCTACATCTAAAGAAGTCTCACTGCAGTATGACTAATAAATACTAGAGTATAAAATCACCTGAGGGATTTTAAAAAGAGCCAAGCAAAACACTTGGAGTCTTGGGACCCAGAGAATTCCAAGGAGGACAAATAGACTTTGACACAGACAAAGTGCAACAGAACAGAAGGAACATCAAAAACAAAATCTTTTTTAAAATCTTCAATGTGCATTTATTTTTTTCTTAAATGGTATGTTTGCAACACATCATATTTGCATTCATTTAGGGGAATTAATAAAAAAAAATATTTTCTAGGCAAATGGTGGCAAATGCCTGTTATCCCAGCATTTGGGAGACTAAGGGAGGAGAATTGCTGTAAGTTCAAGTCCAGCCTGTGCCACACAGTGAGTTCAAGGCCACTACGTATGGTGATGGGCTTGAGTGGACACCTTCAGACCCCCAGAGAAGAGGTGGATAGCAGGTGGTAGGCTTTCTGAGATGCTGGGGCCCACCTCAGAAGGCTTTCTACAGAGCCTCCTAGGAGAGAGCCAGCTGGCAGCCCACTGCCCCTACCCATGGCCTCCCCAGTGCTGGCTGAGGAGAGGCTAGGCCCAGGAGCAAGGACACATGTCAAATCATTTTGCTGACCCAGCAATTAGGCTGGGTCTGAGTGATGTGACTCTGGAGGCAAAAGCTCATCTGATGAAGCAAATAAGTCCCTGCCTGGCTGCACAGCATCTATCATCAGACCCACTCCACCCGCTCAAGGCACTTGGGAGCCTGGACTCAAGGCATTCAGGGAAACCACAAATTGGAAATCATAGGAGACTTGTTCTAGCACTGGCTTCTTCCCCAGAAAGCCATCTGACAAGCGACCAGGAATGGGCCAGGATTTTCCCCTCACGCAGGTGGGATTCCAGAAAAGCCTCCCTGGCCCAGAAGTGACTGCTACTCTGCAGAATCAGCACATGCCCCAGAAGATGGCATCACTCACAACGATCCTGCCTGGCCCTTGTCTGAGGTGATACCTGGAGCTCCACCTAGTTCCCTGCACCATCTGCATGCCCTGCTCTTGTCTGATGGCCTCCCCTCTGTTGGAATT
Source organism: Hystrix cristata (assembly GCA_004026905.1). NCBI lineage: Eukaryota > Metazoa > Chordata > Mammalia > Rodentia > Hystricidae > Hystrix > Hystrix cristata. The sequence goes on along the minus strand of PVJO010015251.1, from coordinate 23,481 downwards.
CAGCAGCAGTCCCGTGGCCTCATTGAGGAGGCTGTGGGCCTCTGAACTTTGGCTCCTGAGCCCACTCTCTAACATTAAGCCCCCCGTCTCTCTGTACTCTACACCCCCACCATGACCAAGATCCTAAGCACACCCACACCCAGACTTCAGCATCTCCTGCCCTCAGCATCTCGCTTGCTTCTTCTTACCCGAGGATAGTGGCTCCTTCAGCTGCCCTCCTGATCTCCCCACCCAATGTCAGGTCCACCACTTCAGTAGTTTGATGTCTGGAGAGGTTATGGGTCAGAGGCTGGCCAGAGCCTGGCCTTTTTCATTATCTGCTGCCCGGTTTCAAGCAAGTCACTTGGCCTTGTCTATGCCCTGTGCACGGTGGGTGAGGGCAGCGCCTGCCCAGGCAATGTTGTAGTGAGGCCTGGAATAGGTGCCGTTCTGAAGAAACCACCTTGGAAAGTACCCAGAATGGAGGGAGGGTACTCGGTGAATGCCACATCCAGACGCTGGTTCCCGCTCTGAACATAAGTCGGAACACCTGGGGAGACACTCAGCCAGCCAGAGTTTCCCGTTGCCTGACAATGACCACAGTTCTCCCAGAGTGGTGCAGTCTTTGAGGAGGCAATTTGGTGACAGCAACCAAATCTTTAAGCTTGCAAGTTTTTGTTTTGTTTTGTTTTGTTTTTTCACAATTTCACTGTTCGGAGTCTATTTGACAGAAATGTTCTTATTTGGGCACAAAGACATATGCAGAAGATGAACAAGCTAGAACAACAGAGTCAGAAGCAGACACAATGTTGACATCCCAAGGGACTAGTTAAGCTGTGGCTCCTAGAATCTACAAGAATCAGCTGAATCCACCCATGCTGACACTAACATAACTACAAGACATAACATATCTGCAGTTCCAGTGGTTAAAGACATACAGGTGGAAGTAACTGTGTGACAGGAAGTAAGCCAACAGGAAGTGTGGGAAGTAATTCCCCAGCTTACACTTGACCCTTGTCGGAAAAGGGGTCCCGCCATTCAACCTACCCTGCTGAGCAGAAGGGACCAGGGTGGAGAGGGCGTCAGAGTTATTTTCACTGTTTATCTCCTAAATGTATCTCTCCCTTGACTTCAGGAAATAATGGATGTATTGCTGTGTTTCTTTTGTAACTAGCAGGGTGGGGGCAGCATGTCCAAAGCCCCCTGTGCTGTCTGCTGTGCTAGGAAGCCACTCCAAGCTGACAATTTCCAGCCTAGAACCAGTGGTCCTGGGAAACTCTATTGGGGATTCTCCTGGAGTGGATTCTTGTGGCTGGGCCCATCCTTTTTCCCCACCTCGAAATATGGAATAATAGATAATGAGGCTGACACACTTCTGGTTTGGATCACATGGATTGATCACTCTTTCACACCAGGAGGAGCCTCCAGTCCCCAAGTCAACCGTCCACTGGCCTGCTCCAGCCTGCTCCAGCCCTTCTCTGGTCTTTTGTGGAGGCTCAGATGTGCCAGGGACTTTACTCCCACCATCTCAACAAATCCTTGCCAGCCACACCCGCCCACCTGCCAGGTGATGACAACAGTGCCTGTGAGCTCAAGTGGACCTGTCTGTGAATGGCAGGGTTGTGGATGTCATGGGGCTGTGTGGAACTTGCCAGAGTGACTGGTCTTCCTGCAGCATCACCCATCTTTGATTACCACATGTGTGACTCTAAGGTTTTGGAGCCAGGCTGGACAAGTTAAGTCAGGTGCCTTCCCACAGGGCGGTGTCCCCTCGCCCCTGGAGTGGGGCCATCTGGTTAAAAGTGAGCTGCATTCCAGGGTCCTGTGTTTCCTGCAGGCTAAGCCCCCCCACCAAGTACCATGGGTAGCATCACTGCTTCACCCCCAAAGCCCAGGAGCCCCAAATGATCCCAGATGAAGTCAGAGTCCTTCCGGACACTGGTCCCTCAATATATCCCCATCTGCTTCTAATAACTTAGTGAAAACCTGCCTTGCCAGGTAGGCTGCAACATCCAAGGGACAGAAATGCTACCTGTTGCTGGCAGAGGTCCCAGCATCTAATGCAGTAGACCACCATAGACGATATTTGCCATGGGGCTCCTGGGCTGGACCTGGGAAATAGCCACAAAAGGAGTCACATTCTGTGCACAGAAGCCCGTAGACCTCTCCTACAGCCTTTCCTAACCACAGTTCTCCTTCCCTTGTGAAAGGGTCCAGCCATCACCTTTCCGGGGACTCAGCTGGTGACCTCGCCCAGCCCAGCCCAGCCTCAGCCTGCTGACATGTCAGTGAGGACTCCCAGGAACAGCTCTGGGAGAGTCCCAAGTGAGAGGGCAGCAGCACCCAGAGCTTACCTGATGGCCACCTGCAGCAGGCTTCTCTACCCAGGTGACAGGAGAGAGCAGCACCCTCTGAGACCCTCCACACACACCTCCCTGAATCTCATAGCACCGCAGGAGAGGTGCTGGCCACTACTGCAGCCTCCAGTCAGAGAGCCCAAGGCCCGGCCGCTCTGTCTGTGTTGTGCTAACTCCTCTAGGTCGTAGGGAGGGTCAGGGGTCAGCACAAAGAGAACAGCCCGTCCCTGAAAGGCAGTCGGGTAACACCTTGACTAGTCACAGACGGGCCAGCCTCTGCTTGTTGTCTTTGTTGTGGCTCAGGCAACCTAAACATAGCACAGGAAGTTGCTAGGTCTGTAAATAGAGGAATGGCCTAGAGATGCCTCATCTCCATCCCAGGAACCTGTGGATCCATTACCTCACAGCCAAGAGAGTCAGCTAAAGGTCTGGACCTGACCAGATCATCTGAGTGGACCAAAGTGTCATTACGGTTCTTTACAAGAGGAGCCAGGAGGCTCAGGAAGGTAGAGATGGTGAAGGGAGGACAGGAGAGAGGGTGGCACATCAGAGAGGCCACTCAAAATGTGAAGGAGCAGGACGGATGCTCCTCAGAGCCTCGGGGCACAGCTCTGCTGACAACTTGACCTCAGCCTGCAAGCCCCACGTGTGAACAGTAAATACACCTGTGTTGTTTTAAGCCCTGACACTGTGGTCATCCATCACAGCAGCCTCAGGAGACTAAGCCATTAAGTTTCCACCCAGAGAAATGGACCCAGCTCTGAGGTTCAGTCCTGGGGGAGACGGCTCGCCCAGAGGGACCACTGCTGACTGTGCCATGCGAGGCTCTCCTGCTGCCACCCCCACTGCCAGACAGCCTTGATCCCAGAGGTCTGTCCCCTTGTCCCCTCGGCGCTCCTGAACCATCACACCCAGCAAGCACACCTGCTGTCCCTTAGCCCAGACACTGAGTTCCGATGTGATAGAAAGCTGTGCTGTTGTTGTTAAGTCTTAACAATTTTTTCTCCTCTTCCAGACTGAGTCATAGATGATCATTTTATAGCCTCATCTCTTACATTATTGCTTACATTGTGCAAGAATTATAGCAACTGCTCTAATAAATTTGACAATGTCTAAAAATATTTTGGGGCAAGGATAATATCGCTGTCATATAGGATTTTGCAAACAATCTTATTGGGTTAAGAACTTAGCCTAACACACAATTCTTTATTTTGTCCAAATCAGCACAGTAAAAACATCTTCAATGATACATATACCTGTATATAAAATATAGACTATCCCAATAGTTTTCGTTTATATGGTAGCACACCAGTATATGCAAGAGAAAGTACTGTTGATAGGCCAAAGAGAAAAGTGATTTGGGCAATGACCTGGTTACAAGCCATTAACCCTCAAAGACCAGATAAATGTCAATTTTAGTCAGAAAAGCAGTATTGGGAGGATTTCTATGAAGCTGAAATTTGTGTATTTTATTCTGCATCCCTGCCGTTTCATCCATAGTCTGACTTCTCAGTCATAGTTCTTTGCCTTTGGAGTGACAGTAAACGGTAAAGGGAATGCCAACCCAATACCAAATTTTCATCTGAAAAAATCGTAATGGAAATGACAAAGCTTAAAAGAAGTCTGGTGGATTTCAGAAGTATTTAGTGATTTTTAAGAACATTTACCATAAACACTCCCAAAAGCAACAGGCTTTACAAAGTCCTGCATAAAGGAGTAAACATCACTCAGGCCATTGGTCAAATTCTGCTTAGTAATTTGTTTCCCACATGCATTTTCATCTCATGATAATCATCAAGTCAATAATCATCTGATTTCTTCTTTGCCTAATGATCGGTTGTTCGTCTACTTTTAATAATGAAAAGAAAAAAACTGGTTACATGTTTTAAGCCAACTTGTTCTCCTAGGTATCAGGATTTCTATTGTTTCAACATCATCTTATTGCGGCCTTACAGAAGCAATCTCTCAGTTAAGAAAAATAAAGCATCAGTTTCAGGGCTTACAACATAAAAAGGGAGATTCTTTCCCAAACATTTTCTTGCTTAAAAAATTAAATTTAACTTAAATGCACAAGACCAAGCACATGCAATTTCCAAAAACTAAAGCCAAACCACAAAACTACTCCATAGTTAGAGCAGACAGCTCTGATTGGGGGGACCATCTCTGGTAGCTTCCACATGAGCACTGGTCTTGGGCTGCTCTGGCACTTCTTCTCCCTTTTCTGCCAGCCCAGCCAAAGATTCCAAGGGGCAGATGCTTTCGCAATTCTGGCAGAGGGGATCTGTGACATTACAGGCATTTGAACAGAGGAGTTGCTTTCAAAACCATGTTTTCCAAGATCATACTGAACGAGGTTTTCTTCTTGCTTTTGGTTTAAGTAGTCCGGTACTAGGAAATCACTGCATGTTTTAGGCAATGTGTCTTTAGCAAGTAAGCCCTGGTGGACTTTTTCTAAAGGCAGTCACCCTGAAATAGTTTAATTTTTCAGTGGCTAGTTTAATTCCTGAGTGGTTTCAGTCCTGAGTGGATGAGTGTGTGCTATTTCAGGTTCTGAATATGGGTGAATCACACCTCGCAGATCAAACACTGAAAAGCACAATCTGGACTTGGTCATTCTGTACTGCTGGTAGAAGGAGCAATGTAGAGTTGGTAGGGACACTGAACATTCCCCAGTCGATTGTTATCTACATGAGCATTAGTGCTACAAGTGCTTTGAAGTGTAGGCAACCCCTCAGTAATGCCTTCATCTACTGAACCTACAGACTGGACTGATCAGAAGGTCCTCATGGACTCGTTCACTTCCTGGTACTGTCTGTTGATCACTCAGTGAACTCTGAGACTCACCGACAGGCTGGGACACATTCTCATGGGCCTTCTCATCACTTAATCTTTCTCTTCTGACTCAGACATCTTCTTTGGTACCCAAAGGCAAGCCAGTTTTTGTGCTCTCACAAGTCACACAGTCATTCTTCTACCTGCCTCAGATGGGGCCAGGTAATTCTAAAGTCTGGGTGTTCTCTGCCTGCTTGGCTTTCTCAGGCTGAATTCTTCAATAATTCCAAAAGAAAAAGACCAAGGAAAAGCTAAAGAAGAGTCAACTGGTTGATTTCTATTTTCTGTGTAGGAAGCTGAAGAATTCAATATCTGGGGTGAACTTGGTTGTGCACTACACTTTACAGAACTCTCAGGAGACTTAACAAGGTAGCTTTGGCACTTTCTCCAGCATTCCTGGTAGACGGGGTGGTTCTTCCCACCATACTGCACTCCAAAGCTACTGGGGAAATGCTTCTATCTCAAGAAGTAAAACTGCAGTTAGAATTATTTTCTTGTCCAGCATCTAGACTCTTTTCTGGCTGGCTATTGGGTGTATTCCATAAAATTCTTGATTTCATGAACTCTGAGCAGGTGCTAGCAGCACTAAACATTTGCACACAGCTGGCTGCAGCTAGAACATCAACTGTATCTTCCATGTTAATTGACAGAGGTGCCGTGTAAGCATATCCTAAAAGAGGTATAAAGCCAGTCACTGGAACATGATGCAGATCCAGCACACTCCTGTTCTCATCCTCTGCTTGGCCTACAAGTTTGGTGCGAAAGAAATCACTGCAAGCTGCTTGTACTGCCTTATGTGCCAGGAAGATTTTGTCCTGGATATGAATAGCGATATCACAAAAATGTCCATCGTTTGGCAGCATATTTAGTTTTCCAAACATTTCCTGACTGTGGGAAGAGGAGCTATGAATAAATGTTTTCACACCCATCTTTTCCTTCTTCTTCTACAGATGCTCTTCAAGGATGTAAAGGAATCAGAAATTGTATCAGGCATTGTATCTTAGTCAAGTTATTTTACTTCTAAAATACTTCAGTTTTCTCCTCTGCAGGTGGGAGGGAGCAAGCAGTGGGCACTGAGGGAGGCTCCTCCTCCTCCAGGCCAGGCCAAGGACTGGGCGACTGGGCGGCAGTTTGGGAAGCACCAGGGGTGGGTGAGGAAAAGGGGAGGGGAGGAGGAGGGGAAGGGAGGGGGAGAGGAGGGGTAAAGGAAGGAGGGAGGGGAGGGACAGGAAGGAGGAGGGAGGTGGGAAGAAAGCTGCCCTCGCTGCAGCCTGTTTGGGGGCACTTTGATTGTACTTATCTCATTTTGGTATTTGATGTTTGTGTTCTTTGTGTTCCTCATTTCCTGCATTACCTTTACCTCTGTGTTTAGTTTGATGTTTTTCAGTGATATTAATTTCCTTTTGAGTACTGTGTGTTCTTGTAGGAATCCAAGAAGGAGACAGAGAGAGAGAGAGAGAGAGAGAGAGAGAGAGAGAGAAGGGATCTCTAGTCTTTTTCTTTGTGATTACCGCAGTGATTACATTTAACATCCTAAAGTTAAACACCCTAAATTGAATTTATACCAGCTCAACTTCAATAACACAAAAGCTGTTCCTTTAGACCTTGCCCCCACCCCTTTCAGTTATTGATGTCACAAAATCACATCTCTATATATTGTGTCCCCCAAAACATACATTAATCATCGTTTAATTCCTTACTCTCTTAAGTCACATAGTAAACAAAATTAGAAGTTGCAGATGTTCGTTACAATAATATTATTTCATAATGGCCCGTGTATTCACCTTTACTGCAATCTTCACTTCTTCATACAGCTTTGAGTCACCATCCAGTGTCCTTTCCCTTCCTAAGCACTCTCACAGGTGGCTGTAGGGTAACAAACACCCACTGTTTTGTTTTGTTTTGGTTTGGTTTGGTTTGTTTTTTTTACACCTGAGACTATCTTAATTTGGGCCATACTTTTGAAGGGGAGTTTAGGATTATTGGTTGACGGTATTTTTTCTTTCCCCACTTTTACTGCATAGAGCTCACTCCCTTCTAGCTTGCAAAGATTCTGATAGAAATCTGCTAATAACCCTGTGCAGGACCCTTTGTACGTAATGAGTCACTTCTCTCCTAATGCTTTCAAGATTCTGTCTTTTTTTTGTCAAAGGTTTGACTGAAATATGTTGGTACGGGTCTCTTTGAGTTCACCTTAGAGTTCGCTGAGCGTCTTGAATATTTATATTCATTGTTTATAAAAATTTGGAGACTTCTGGTTCATTTTTCTTCAAATAATCCCTTCTCTCTCTCTCTCTCTCTCTCTCTCTCTCTCTCTCTCTCTGTCTCCTTCTTGGATTCCTACAATGCATGTTTGTTTGGTGGCAGCCCAAAGGTCCCCAAGGCTCTGTTCACTTTTCTTCAATCTTTTTTTCTTTCTATTCCTCAGACACAATAATTTCAATTCTGTTCTTGAATGTTGATTCGTGTGTCTTTCAAATCTGCCTTTAACTCTCTCTAATAAATTTTTCATGTTATTGTACTTTTCAGTTCCAGAATTAGTTTTTGTTTCCATTTAGATTTCCTATCTCTTTATTGCTATTTCCATTTTGTTCCATTTTCGTGACTTTCTCTGTATCTTCCTTTAGTTCTCCAAACACTTTTAAGACAGTTGTACTGTGGACTCAGCCTGAGGGTGAGGGCACTGCAGGGAGCAACGAGGAGCGGCTATTTCCGGTATCATCAGCAGTTAAGCAGTATTGCTGGGCCACATCTCCCTCCTCCCAGCTCACTCGGCTTTCCCAGGAGGAATTGCATAGCCAATGCCATAAGATTCCCATAGCCTTGAGCTCCCAGATTCTCTGAATCTCTTGAACCCCACCTCTAAGATTCATTCTCAGCAGGACCAGGGCCACATTAAACATCTCGGCATGGTTCACTTATGTAGTCTGCCCAGTGGAGATCAGAAGATTCTCCTAAGGTGACTGTGGGGATTAAATGAGAATAAGTACCACAGTGTGCTTCGCATGGAAAAGGCACGAATGCCTCAGAGAGAGTCGTGGGTCTACCAACACTACCTCCTGACTCTGTTTAATGTCTTTGATTTCCATTTATTTCTGGTTCTATTCCAGCTCTGGTGACCTTACCATGACTCACCCATTTGCCACTTAAATAAGCTTTCCCCTGCCCCTATGTAGGGGACACTCCTTCCAGCAATGAGATTCCATTTTCCTTTTGTGCGGCTTTTCCTAGGGATACCACTGGAGTCTACCACCTGCTCTTTGGCTGTGCCCCTACAGGTTCCATCCACAGGGCTCACCTCTGTCCCATTCTTTCCAAAGGCTATAGCTGTCCCCCCACCATGTTGTGCAGATCTGGTCACTTGGCTACTCTCCTTGCCCCAAGACTGTCCTTATCCAGACCTTGCCCTCACATCGTATGAAGACACGAAACCTTAAACAACCAAGGCATTCTCGTGCCACCTTTGATTCCTCATTGCTCTCTCTCCATATCTAATTGGTCGCCAAAGTGCTTCACCCCCAGAATCATGCATCTGCACTCTGTTCCTGCTGCATCAGCTCCAGAGCAGATCTTGCTCTGGCCAGGTGATTCTACCTGCTTTCGTTTCCCCGCCACCACCCATTTCTCCACTGCACACAGGAACTCTCTAGGCCGCACTCACTCAGAGCCACCCCTGGTGCCCATTTCCTGTGGGGTGAAGTCAAACCCCAGTCACACTGTGTGCTTTGAGGTTCTCATTCCTTCGCTCAGTGATGAGAAGAGGGAATCTCGGCTCCAGAGTGCCTAGTTCTGACCGGCTCTATCAATCATTAGCTGTGAGATGTTGGGCAAGTTATTTAAAATCTCTGAGCCTCAACTTCCTTGTCTGTAATTTGGGTCGCACGACAGCACCTGCTTCCTTAGGTTTGGGGATAATTGATGAGTTTGATACACACACATCCTTCAAGGCATACTTGGCACCAGTTCGCACTAGAAGAGCGGCATTTTCACCATCCCGGCACTCCCACCACCCGTATTCTGTCTGCCACAGTGTAACTCAGGATGTGAAAGGCCCTGTCCTCACTGCCCCCTGGGTGGGGTGAGAGGGTCTTCCCGGACCTCCTGCTCCCAGGCTGATGTGGCAGGTATCTGTCCTTGCCCTGGACCATAGGTCATACACTAGCTGCCCGAGCTTCCGGACCCAACACAGGTGCCTGCCAGGGCAAGCGCCTTCAGCAGAGTGCACTGCGGCCTGTCAGCAAGGGGGAAGAACAGCAGTTTCCTTGGTACTGATAGCAACATGCCATCTTGGCCCCCTGAGTCACCCCAATGTTCCAGTGAGTCACAGCTCTGCACCTCCCCACAGTGGGGCTCTGAAGTCAGCAGCCCTAGGAGCCTTGGTGCCCCACCCCTTGTACGCACACACACAGAGGACTCTGGATTCTGGTGACATCACAGGCAACTGGGAACGCCTGCATCTGCTGAGGAAAAGCCAGGAGCAAGACCATCCACACAGTAGGTGGGAGCAGCGCTCTGTGTGTGTGTGGGCTGCAGGATGGGGAGAGGCAGGAAGCACCAGACCCCTGCCCACAGCCCTCTATGGTTTAAATCTAAAATGTCCCTCAAACATCTCATTGTTTAGAAGGTGATTGATCATGGGGGCACTATAGCTGACTGGCTGTCAGAATGTGAAGAGGGTTCCTAGCCCCTGATAGGAAGTCCAGAGGAGACTGGGGAGACCCTGAAGCTGGAACAGCACAGGCCCAGATTGCCTGAGGCCACCAAATATGGAGGTAACCTGGACAGTGTCTGAGACAGGCCAGAAGGCTGGGAGGCCCGTAGGTCATGGTAGGGGCAGGTATAGGGTCTTGGCACTGTGGGAGGAGGCACTGTGTAGGCAGGAAAGGGCTGGGCAGGAGATGCCCACCTCTGAAGACCAAAGCCACTGATTCTCACAAGCCAGAGCAGCAGAGGTTGAGGGGAAGCCAGGGCCTGGGTCACGACAGGACAGTGACTACTGGCAGTACATGTCAGGAATGGCAAGACTCAGTGGATTTGTCTGCAGAGGTAGAGGGCCCATCCTGGGCACCTGGGCACTGGGACCAGAAAGCTCCTGCCCCACACCTGGCACCTCACTCCAGGCCTGGGCCCTGAAGGGTATCAGTGGTGTTACCCCACTTCCCTCTTCTCCTCAACCCTCCCTCTCCTGCAGGTTCAGTCCCCTCCTGCACCAGGCATTTCAGCTCCCTCCTGCTCCTGCTCACCCCTGGCGTCCCCCGGTGGCTGTGAGGAGGAGGGCAAGCAGCCTTTCCACTGGCTTCTCCCAGGATCTCCCAGAGAAAGACATGCAGGACAAGTGGACCAGAGATGGGACTGAAAGTGGACAGCACAGAGAAAAGGGCTCAGTGCAGCCCCTGTCCCACCCACACCATGGAAGCTGAGTGTCTGGGCTCAGTGCCAGCCTCCTTGCCCACCCTCTACCCACTGTGGACTGCTGGCACGAGGAGACACAGGGACCAAGGGCTTATGGAGGGCCGGACATGGCCTCCAGGTAAGCACCAAAACTCTGAAAGGCAGCCTTAACCCTCCCAGGCCATGGGAGGTGGATAGCAGCAGCCCTGTGCCCCGCTGCTGAGGCAGGCATGCGGAGCTCTCATGCATGAAGAAGATGAAGGGGACTTAAGGAACTGGAGCCCCCAGGTAGCGAGCTGGGAGTGCAGGGACGATAAGGAGGGGCCCTCCAGCAGGCTGGGCAAGTAGACAGGGAACCTCTCCTGTCTCTGGGCCTGAGACGTCTGTCCAAGTGTCATCCATGGGAACAAAGCACTGCAGGCTCACCGCACACGCAGACACCAATGTTCCGCCCCTCACCGCAGGGCCGACTCAGCCTTGCCTCGTCTCCATCAGCATCGAATACACCTGTGATCACCTCTCCAGGAGGAGCCAATACTGTCTTTCCTCTGCTTCTGTACACCTTCCATTAACCACTTCTTCCTTCTCATGTCAGAGCTGTATCCTCAAACCACTACTTCTGGCACTGTTCCCATCAGTCTGTCTCTCATCTTCAGCCTTGGTCCTGGGTTAGGGGCAGAATTTGCAGCCACACTTGTGACAAAAGACAGAACCTCTCCCAGCCCCCAGCATCCAGGGTCTCCAGTGGCCAGTGGCCTACAGAATGTCACCAGGAGGAAACGTCAGAACTCACCCCACAGTGTATGTGAGTGACTTCCATGACTGTGGACACTGAGCTAAAACATCTTTAGACCAAAAGCCAAGAGCCTGATGACCCAGGAGGATCCGCTTCCTGCATGTGACAGAGAAGCCAGAAGCCATCTCGGTGTGACCACATCCTGCTATCTGGCACAGCCATTGGTTGAGCTTGAGTAGGGTCATCTAGGCCTTGGTGGGCCCTGGTATTTACGTTGGCATGTGACCTTGTCTTGACCTGGCTCATCTCAGTACTGGACTTGGTTCTGGCTTTGGTTTTAATCTTGAATTGATACTTGCCCGTGTGCCTTATCCTGAGCTGTATACCCAGGCTTATGCATACACCTAGATTTGACTGAAGTCTAGATATATCTAAGCTTCTGATTGAGTCCAGCTGACTCATGGGTCTCCCTTAAGGACCAGCCCCTTGTAGATACCCAGTGTAGTCTAAGCTGGGGTTGGGGATTGTGGAAGATGGTGTGCCAGATTCTGGGACCCAGCAGGATGGCTTCAAAGATAGCCAGGACAGGAAACAGACCATCTCTGACCAGATGCTGTTCTCAGAGCCCCCGTCCTACCCTGGAGGTATAGGCTTGGCACATTGGGGGTACAAGTGGTGTTAGACAGAGTGTGGGCTCTGGGACAGGTGGGCCTGGGTCCCAATACAGCTCTGCCACTTATTGCCTTGGTACCCCTGGCAAAGTCCTATCACCTCCATGAGCATCCGTTTGCCCATCTCGAAACAGATGGTCACTTCTCCTTTAAAGACTTGCGGCAAACAGTCAATGATACAAGTCATGCCAAGCATCCTTCAGGGCTCAGGGTGTAAAGGACACACTGGACAAATATAAATTCAGCCCCCCTGGGCAGAGTAAAGCCAGGAGACCGCACTGCCCTCCACTCCCTCACAGCAAGGCCCACACTTTCCTTCCTATTCTTGCCAGTAGCTACCGCAGCTTCCTGCCCACACATGTCCTTCACCTGCTCCTTTGCTCACATCTTTTCCCTCTCTCCCTGCAGCAATTTCACCTGCACAGGCTCTGCCTGCAGCCTCCAGAAGAGCACCGGCAAGGAGACTCAGTCTCACGTGCTGGGCTGGGACTTGGGGCAGAGGCCGGCCACGAAGCCCAGAGAGTGGCCAGTCCAGCAGGAGAGCCACAATGCCACAGTGGTTGTGCTTCGGGCTGGCATACAGGGCTGGCCAGGGCTCTGCTGAGGATGGAACATGGCAGGTTTGTGAGAGAGGCCACAAGCTCAAGACAGCAAGAAGTGGCAGGGGACATAGCTCAGGGACCTCTCAAGGCAGAGAGGAGTTGGGCCAGCACAGAGACCCATGCGGGAAGGGCCAGTAACCCAGCATTACTGAACTGAGCCTCTAGCTGGGTGCACAAGATAGAAATTCTAGAACAGCCATCAAACAAATGGATACAAAGTATCCCATAAATGCTTACCCATCAAACATATGTGTACAAACAGTTGAGAAATACTAATCAAACAAATGGATCCTTATTTAAAAGAACCTAGAAAACCAAAAATCTACAAATCAACGGGGAAAGTCTCAGTCATGTGCTCTCCATTGTGACACGGATGTGGTGGCAGTTTCTGCTTCCTGTTGTGTGCTGTTATCTGTACAGATTTTCTCTGTGCTTGTGCACATTTTTTGTCCAGCTTTTTACCACAATTTTCATCATATAATCGTCTCCTCCCAGGGTCTGAGGAAAATCCCAACATCGCTGTAACAGTTGCAAACATTTCATGGTTACATGCTGCCTTACTTAATAGCCGCCTTCCCTCTTCCGCTTTTGAGCGCTTTACAGTAACTAGAAATGGAAAATAAGCAGAACTGAGCAGTCTCCTGCTTGTTCCATGTGGGAATTATTGAGGCCAAAGAATGCAAGTTTGTTTGTTTGGGTGCTTGTCACCTGTCACTAAATTGCTCTCTAAAGAGAGTACGCATTATATACTACAAATATGTACTGTTAAAAATAATAAAATAAAATTTGAAAAAAATTAAACAATAAACAAAAACAATCCCCCCCCAAAAAAAATGTTATACCAACTGGTTGGGCTCTCGGTATTTTTGGAAATTTATGTTTCAACATATCATTGACACTGGATATTTTCACTTTAAGAAAAGTCTGCCAATCAGAGGGATGAAATTTGACCTTTTCTGCCGGGCTTTTGTTTTTCAAGTGCTACATCCCAAGACAATGTCTTAATTCTCAAATGTGTATATATGTTCTCTCTCTCCTCCTCCCTCTTCCCCCCCTTTTCCCTCTCCCCTCTCCCCTTTCCCCCCTCCTTTCTTCTCTCTCTCATACTAGGGATTGAACTCAGGTCCTTTTCATTGACCTATATCCCCAGCCCTTTTCAAAACTCATTTATTTATTTTTTGAGACAGTGTCTTGCTAACACAGACCTGAACTTGAGATCCTTCTGCCTCAGCCTCCCAGAGTTCTGGGATCACAGGCCTGTGCCACCATGCCCGGCTAATTCTCATTCTCTTGAGAGTTTCTGTTTACTGCTCTGAGTTAAAGCAAAGATCACATCCTTACACTCTGATCAGTCTCTAAGAAACTTTCATTTCCGCTCACAGGTCACAAGTTTGGGTTCACCAAGAAGTGCGCACAAACAGAAAAACAGGGAAAAAAAACCAGTGAGAAAGGGTGGCAGGTGGCCGGGAGGAGTCTGGGAGGAAAAGAAGTGATGGACACTCTGGAAGGGAATGTGGGTGACGCAGTGATGCCTACCTGGGAGCATCTCTGGCTGGGGCTCTGAGACAGACCTGCTGCCTCCAACCCTGCAGCCCTGCCTCTTGATTCCCTCCATGGTGTGTGGGTGTGTGTGTGTGTCTGTGTGTGTGTCTGTGTCTGTGTGTGTGCACATGCATGAGTGTGCGAGTGTGTAGCATGGTAGGTGTGTATGTAAAGTAATGGCCAGGGGGCAGTGTCACCTCTTCAACTCACCACCCCACCCTTGTAAGCGCCAGGAAGACCCCGAGGGCTGTGCCAGGCAGCAGGGGTTACAGTTACACGCGTGGCCATCAGCCACAGTGCACTTCACAAGCCGAGTGTCAAAATTTCAGGACTTTCACAAAATGGTTGTTAGAAACAAATTAATAATAAAATTGTAGGGCTGGGGATTTAGCTTAGGGGTTAGAGTGCTTGCCTTGGAAGCACAAGGCCCTGGGTTCAATCCCCAGCACCAGGAAAAATAATAATGATAATAATAATAATAATAATAATAATAAAATTGTATATACATAAATAAATATACCATATAAGTATTAAATGTCAGAGAATATTGAAACCAATCCATTACTATCTGATGATTTCAGCACATCCTGCCATTACCTAGTTCTCCAGGCAATGTGAGCCTGTTGGGGTGGGTGTAGGCCACACTGCAGGTGCCCACCACTCCCAACTCTTCCTGACCAGCCTTAGTACTTATACCTTGAAATCAGAAGACACACAAATCACAGATTGGTTTATTGTTCTCCTGATTGTCTCAATTTAAGAAAGCAATGAATACTAAGTGAAATAAATCAGACACACAAGCTTAAATGTCTCATGGTTTATCTTATATCAGAAACCCAAAATATAAAGAGCAAAATAAAAGATGAATAATAGGAAATATGGAAGTATGTCTTTCTCAAATGGGAAGGGGATCAAGAGATGGAAGGAGACCAAGATGCATCATGTACAGGTACAAAATAAATGTGATGAATGTAACCATTATATGTAAAATGTACCAATACATGTTCTTGGTTTAAAATAAAATAAAAAAAAATTTAAAAAAAGAGATGGCAGTAGGAGGGAAGGAGGGGGAAGGGTGAGGGATGAAAAAATATTTAAGGTTTTTATGTGTGTGTACCAACTCGCCACAGAGAATGTAATCATTACATACTACAAACATGGACTAAGAAAAAAATTAAAAAGCGATGACACTTGGAGATTTAGCTCAGTGGTAGCGCTCTTGCCTAGCAAGGGCAAGGTCCTGAGTTTAATCCCCAGCACATGTCCCCAAAAAATTAAAAATAAAAAAGCAACAGAGAAAAAGTTATTGATGCAGAAATGTGTTGTGTATGTAGCTGTTGTGTTTAGGTAACACAAAAATGTGACCAAATATTCTTCCAGTATTTGAATCAATCAATCAATCATTCATTCTGTTTCTCACTGATGAAGGAGTGACATTCTGGTTTTTGGGGTAGGGAAGGATCAAGTTGGGTTCCTCAGCCTTGGGACATGCACTTGTCCACCTGGAGCTGTTACCCAGCCAGCAACTGATGGATCCTGCCCAAGAAGGGCCAGAGGAGAATTCTACCCAGACAGGTTCTCAGGCTGACTCCCATCCTCTTGTGGTCTTACTCTCGTATTGCTTTTTAACAATCCAGGAATAAAAATTTTTTCAGCCATGATTCCCAGCCTTCCCCAGGGCTGGGTACCCATCTCGCAGAGCCACCCACAAGATCTGCCCACAAGACCAGCTCCTCCCGGGCACCTGACAGGGTTTGCAGGGTTCTGATGCCCATCCTGAGCTCCATGAACACCAGTAACCCCCCGCAGCATAGTGTTCCCAGGACCCTGACCCAATCTCCCCACCTGGACGGACAGGAACTCAAAATCAGACACACCTTGAAGCAAGTCACCAAAGGAGTCTGTGACAGCGGCATCAGGGGTGGAAGTGAAAGGGCCCCTCTGGAGCAGAGAGTACGGGAGGCCAGAGAGGCATTCCGTGATTCAGTCTCCTGCTTTTTAACACATTTTGGACTGTCTGTAGAGAGGTCTGTGTTGTTCCTGGGTCGTGTGACCCATGAGGGAAGGGTTTCCTGGGCTGTCTGTCAGGCCCAGGGCTGGCAGCTGAGCCGTTTTGTTTGTGGTTGTGGTGAGCCACTTGGTGACATTTCCTGTTTCTCGTGGTACATATTCGTTTCATGCCCATTGTCCAAATGGAGTGGTTGTTGCTCTGGCCATGTGGCACAGTTTTGGTTGAAGGACTGGGAAGAGGATTGATGGCCACAGGCAGGTCCCACCTTCCTGTGGAATCTTCCTTTATCAGTGCCAGTGCCTCCCTGCCTGGATGAGTGGCAGGATGTCAGAAGCACCCCTGGCCTCTCCCTGCCATGCACCAGTGGTTGCCTTTCCCCAGTTATAACAACATAAAAGACCTCCCTACACCATCCATGTGGGAACAGGAAATGGCCCTCAGTAGAGCAACACTGGCCTCACCAAGGAGACAGACTGAGGTGGCCAGTGAAATGTCGCATTCTCATCCCTTAATGTAGCAAACTGAGAACCTAAGGACCTCGGTCTCCAAGCAGCAGGTACAGGGGGGGAACAGGTGTTCCTCCCCCACCACACTAAGGTCTGAGAGAGCCCCCCGCCCTGGTCGGGCAGGGATGGCCACAAAGCCAAAGGTCTCCGGGCAGCAGTGTGGAGGCTGCTGTCCTTGGTGTTCCATATGGAAAGTCAGGCTTTGAGGTGCAGTCCTGGGCATCAGGAGATGGGCCCAGAGTGTGACAGGGGAGAATGAGTGTGTGGAAGCCTCAGTCTCCCTCCAGGCAAGTGTCCCTTCCCCACTGGGAGTCAGACCCCCCGCTATGTTGCTCCTGGGCCTTTGCCCCTGAACACAGGCCCCTGTGGAGCCTCATTGGGGGGCCTCACTGAAGATAGGAAGAGAACCCCAGCATCAGGACAGGGTCTGCTAAATAGTCCCCCATCCTGTTCCCCAGCCTGGGTGACCATGTGACTGTAGGCACAGCCTTTCTCTCTGGACTTGCCTCAGTGTCCCCAGTTGTGTGGAGTGAGGGTAGCTCCTTGTCACCGTGTCACCCCACTCCCACAGACTTCCGAAAGGGAACCTGGGGTAAGGAGGTTACTGAGGGATGGGTACAGATGTCTAGGGCCCCGTGGAGAAAGAAGGGGACCAGTGTCAGGTCAAGGGGACTGAACCACCAGCCAGTAGAGAGATGTCATGGAAAGAGTGTTCTGGACGGGCACTCCACGACCTCTGCCTCCACTGCACTCTCCCTTGTCCCTAATACCTGGTAACATCCTTATTGCCTGGAGGCCTAAGTCCTTGGCCTATCTCTAGCCCAAGTCCTTTGGGCCACTTTAGCAAGAACCTCCCACCTCCTGGCTCCTCTCAGTACTGTCCACCCACCCTTGCTGGCTGGTTCCCATCCCCAGCTGTCTGCTCTGTTTTGAGCTGGGCTCAATCTCCCTCCTACTGCAGTAGTCTCAAATAAAGTCTTCCTTACCATCCTAACTTCTTTTCAACGTATTTGTCATAATGCAGTGTGCGCTTACACGGGCCCTGGGGAGTCCTGCTAGTCACATGTATCAGGAAATTGACTCAAAACCTTCCTGCCCTCCCTGCTCAGACCCATCCACAGTTGTACTCTCTTGTGCTCAAGCACACAAATCCCATGATTTAATAGGAAGCTATCTGATCTTTGTCCCCAGTTCCTGACACGGAGCTCCATAATCCCTGACATTTTCTAAGTGACGTGGATTTTTTTGTTATTCATAGAGACCCTGAGTTTATACTAGTGATTTATCTCAGGTGATTCAAGGAAGGACTGGCCACCCAGGAAAATGAACTTGTGATCAGAGTGCGGAAATTTCAACACCTGACCTACAGGGAGAGGAGAGGGGCCGGGTCTGAGCTCATTAAACACAGCCACACAACAAAACCTGGATGAGGTGTCTGACAGCAGCTTGGGCCTTCTTGGTTGGTAATGATAGCTCTGAGCCATCCCAAATTTAAAAGTTGTTCAGCTAACAGATTTGAATAGAGAGAGAGAGAGAGAGAGAGAGAGAGAGAGAGAGAGACTAGTCCACATTCCTCAATGTGTGTCAAACAACTATCTCAAAACTGCAGGAGGCCCAGTCCGTTCTGCCTGCTTCAGAACCAATATAAACAACTTATGCTTTCTTCTGCCCTCTGGTTTTTAGATCTAAAGGACATTTTTCCAGCTTCCACCAGCTTTGCTGCTGATGGCTCAGGCAACTTGCCCAGAACCAGTCCCTTTTTTTCTGGCCCGGATTCACTACAACCCAATAAATCCTTTTATTTCAGAGACCTCTCGGTGCTTAGAACTCTGATGCAACCTTGGTGAGGGGGACACCGTGCCCAGGTTCCACAGGGAGGGCCCAGGAGCTCTGTGGCCCCTGGCCTGGCCTTGCCATATTGATCCTGTATTGATCTTTTACGATAAAACTGTAATCCTAGTTAAGGTTTAGTTGGTTCTGAGAGTCATTCTAGCAAACTGCTGAACCCAAGGCGGGAGGGGGCTCATAGAAGGCCCCAGTTTATAGCCAAGCAGGACAGAAAAGTGGGCAGCCTGGGGCCCTTCTTCCAGCTGAGGTCTACAGGAAAGGTGATCCTCTTAGAGACCTTGACCTTACTTTGTCTGATGCTGATCTGACTGAATGTAATGGGTTTGCCCCTTGATGAGTGAAAGCCAATAAGCACACTCAGGAGATAAAAGAATGAAGGAAGATTTGTTACTTGCAGCAAGTAAGGTATGTGCTGAATATAACTCTGAAAGTGGTGCCTCCCTCGCTGTGAACAGAGGTGCCTGCCTATAATCCTAGCACTCTGGGAGGCTGAGACAGGAAGATCACAAGTTCAAGTCCAGTCTGGGCAACTTAGCAACTTAGCAAGATTCTGTCTCAAATAAAACCGAAACAAGGAGACTGTGAGCCAATCTAATAAATTCCCTCCTATATAAATATATTTTGTTGGTTATTTCTCATGCGAACCTTGACTAATATATTTTATTGTGTGATATATTTTATGGAAATAAAAAAAAACTTATGAAATCTACACACTAATTTTGGTCCAACCTCAAGCCGGGTGGAGTGGCACCCACCATCTTGATGTAACTGAGCGAGAATCTTCAGATCACTGTACCAAGAGCCCAGCCTGAGTGTGGCTCAAGACCCTTGAAGATGCCTGTCAAGGTGAGAAAAACCAACATGTCTACTAGGCCAGGCTGTGCCCTGAGCTTGTTTGGTCATGGCCTTGGCTTTGACCTGGCCTCAGGCCTGGTCAAGGTATTGGGTGGTGCCGGCCTGGGTTTGTGCTGTGTGCCTGGTTGTACTTGATCTTGGATTCCACAAGCTCTTTGTTTTCTCCTTGGCATTCAGACTTTCTCCACTTCAGTCTTGGTGGATTTGGTTGGTGCACTTGGACTCCGTCTTTTGCTGGTCTTAGACACGAGTTTGGCTGTTCTCCCCTGTGGATCTGATCTTGGCCTTGGGTGTGCCTTTGCCAAGGATTCAATCTTAGTTTTTTCTCCATCTCATACCTACACACTTGATGCTTAAATCTAAATCCCTGTATTTGTGTATAGCCCTGAACCAACACAAACTGCAGGTCCCCTTGTGGACAGCTGTTCTGTTAGCCAGCTATATCATTAGTTGTACACACTACTTACATCTTCATCAGTTAATCTACAAGGCAAAGACTGGGGACGGCACGGGGTCTACTGAGAGTGAGAGACCCCAGACATCTTGGCTGGTGGAATGCAGCTCCCCTGATAACACACAGTTCTCCAGGACTGAGGGAACTAATCTGTGGTCGGCAGTGCAGCCCCATGAGCTGAAGACAGCTGGAGAACTCAGGGTCCAGGCCATGAGACCTGGTTCTAAAAGCAGCTCACTGATTGTCAGCTGTCATTTCCGGGATGGGGCAATTGTCAAAAGCACCACATTTTGAGAAAGGGATGGGAGGAAGGCCCTTTCTGTCTGACTCCAGGCCTGGCTGCAACCTTTGCAGTGGGGTCAGAGCAGCCCTGTGACCTCTGAGCCCCAGGGAATAGTAGAAGAGGCCTGGACCCTGAGGCCTCCTACATGGCTGATTTTGACATCAGGGGCTTGGCTCTGTAGTCTTCCGAGGGGTGCCTAAAGTAGGGTGGTAAAAGTGAAAGGAGATCCTGGCGGGGCCCAGGGTGGGTACACTGTGCTCTCTGCTCTTCTCACTCCCTGCCTCTGACCTATCAGCCACCTTGTGCCAGACTAGAGCCAGGAGCACAGAAATGTCAGGAGGGTAGAAGGTGTCATGTGGAGGGGATGGAGTACATGTGCTCTGAGCATCCTTCAGCCTGAATCCTGCTTTCTCACTGACCTAATTCTGAGCTGAGACCAGCTAGACACAGCCCGCCCTGGGCTCAGGCTGGTTCACCACTTGGGTTTGCTCTCAGGCTGCCTGTGAATTCCCTGGTCCCATTAACCTTGACATGCACCTCAACCTGTGGCAGGATGCCGTACCCCATCTACTGCCCCTCTCTCCCTCTCTTTAAATCTCTTTCTCCCTGTCTTTTCCTCTCTCTCTCTCCCTCCCCCTCCCTCCCTCTCTTCAACTCTCTCCTTCAACCCCCTCTGCCCTCTGTCTGACCTCTCTCTATCTCTCCCCATGTCCATCTCTGTCTCTCTCCCTCCACATAGTTCAGGCAAGCACGTCTGCATGTAGGGAACTCTTAGAGATCTGGGTACATATTGGCCTCTCCCAGCAAGTCTGGTTCTCCTGTTGCTGTATGAATTCCTGTACTCTGACCTCCAAGCAGCAGACAGACAGACAGACAGACAAAGGGACACAACCTCAGAGAGACAACTGGCTCACACTGAACCAAGGACACTGTGCAAGTGCCAGGAGGGGCCCAGCAGAGGGGCTGGTGACCCTGCTTCCCCTGGCCAGGCCTGCTCAGAACAAACAAGGTGGGCATGGCCCAGGCTGCTTTCAACCAATGACACTGCTTTGGGGGGATTGCTGAGGTGACTGAACAGGCACTGTCCAGGAGGCCCACCCAGCCAGAGGCAAGAGTGGACACAGGAACAGGCATCCCCCAGGCACACAGGGCTACTGAGAGGTGCCAGGTCAGCCCTGAGAAGGGGACCTGGTGTGGGGCCTGGTGTCCTCTAGAAGTGATTCCTGATGCCAGCATCTCGGGGGGCTAGAGTCAGTGAGTAGGCGGGGAAGAAGCCACCAGGCCTGCCATCACCCCCACATCTAGAGAAGGCCATGGGTCCAGCTGTGGGAGGGAAGTGACAGCTGACCCAGCATCCTGCAGGAGCCACACAAGTTCCCTCCCCAAGCTGTCCCAGGAGCCATGAGGGGTGGCTGTCTCATCCTGCTGCTGTCCCTGCTATGCTCTGAGCATGGTAAGTGACCAGCAAGGGCATCTGCCAAGGCCTGCTCTGGGATAGGATCTGACACATGGGGGCCAGGTTGGAACTCCTGAGGGGTCAGTCCTCTAGGATCCTGGAGGGCAAGCAGAAGCTACACTTCCTGCAGGGGGACCTGCAGGCAGCTGCCCAGCTGCCACTTCCCAGGGTGCTGTGGTTCTATCTGAGCTCTGACCCTCTCCTGTCCTCTCAAGGCGGGCTGTGGCTCCGTCTGGGTTCTGACACTCTCTTGTGCCCCTGCCTACCTTACTGGACATGCTTTACCACACTGTGGGACATTTTCGTGTCACCCTGTGTCCACTGGTGCACAAAGCCTGCTTCAAGAGCTTGGGGATTTAGATCAAGTGGTAGAATGCTTGCCTAGCAAACACAAGGCCCTGAGTTCGATCCCCAGCACCACCCCCCTGAGAAAAAGGCTGCATCAAGGCCCAGATGAACACAGACCATACCAAGGACAGAAGTGTTTAGATGTTACCCAAGGCATGGTCTGGATCTCTGAAGGAGCCACCCAAGGTTCCTTTGAATTCCCTGGCCTCATGGAAGGAGGGGCAAGCCTCAATGTCCCCATCTGTACAGAGAGGGAGCCACCAGTGACTGGAGAGGGGTCTGAGCACACAGGCATACAAAAATATACAGACACACCCATGTACCTGCACACATGCTATGCACACTTACACACACACATACCCACTCATATGCATACACATATATATACACATACATGCACATACACAAACACATATATACCCACACACACACATACCCACACATACACACACCAATACACACCCGTGAACACAGGCACCCATGAGCCCATACCCACACATGTACTTACACAAACATGCACATGTATACACATTTACACACACACTGTCTTGTTTAGAACTTCTTATGTTAATATATTTAAACATTGACCTAATACTTTAGAATATTTTCTTTCATTTATTATATAAGGAGATTATTCTGTAGTTGTTAAATTTTTAAGTGACAATTTCTGATTGAGCTTGGCCAGCTGACTTCTCTCCTTATTGGGACCCAACTTGGCCCTCTGTGCGGCATGGGCTGCCACTGCCCCAGCACCACCAGCATCCTTGCTCTGTCCTCCCCGACCTGCTGGCCCAGTCTCACCTGGTGGAGCACATGCGTGGGCCCGTTTCCCCATGAAAATACAGAGCAGGCAGCTCCCACCCCTCCTCCACTGCCCAAGCCATTTTCATTTTGAAATCAGTTCACACTTACAAAGAAGTTGCAAAAATAGCTCCAAGTTCCTGTATTTGTTTCCCCAGCTTCCCCCAAATGCCAGCTTGTTACATAACCAGATACTCGTGACCAGCACTAAGAAGTAGGTAGGCATGGTCACCAGGCTCCGGGAACCCATATGCAGACCGTGCAGGATGTCCCTGGTGCCAGCTCCCTGCAGCATTTCCCATAGGACTCCTGGGCCCCTCCACAGGGAGGGTCTTCCTCCTCACCCTGCTCTTTATGGCTTTATCATGGCCTGTGGCTCACTCCTAGGGTTTCAACCCCACTTTGTTTTAAGACCTCCAAGTTAATCTTGCTGATGGAAACTCACTTTGAATTTACCGGGTTGCCTATGAGCTGGAGGCACCCTCAGCCCTGGTGCCCACCCCAGCACTCTCGTTCCAAGGGCCCCAGGCACACAGCAGGGTCATGGGAAAACTGGCTGGCTTGAGTCCAAGTGGATTCTTCCTGGGCCTGCTGTCCTGGATTTCAGTGTCTGTCCTGCTGGATCTGCTGTAGGACAGCTAGGGACAAGTGCTCCCTGGTTGCATCCCAATCTCCCTTCTGTCGGATGAGTGACCTAGCTTCCCCCAGCCCAGCTGTGGGTCACACTTGTCTGGGAAGCCTTGCAGCACAGGGATTGGGGGGCAGTGTACAGTGTGGTGTGGGGGTGTGGGTGGTGCATATGTGGGGGG
>PVJO010015250.1:0-45579 GCA_004026905.1 Hystrix cristata | reverse complement strand
TGGAATGAAATTGGAAATAAATGGCAAAAGAAACCACAAAAACTTCATAAACGCATGGAAATTATATAGCACCCTCCTGACTAACCAATGGGTCACAGGTGAAATCAAAGAAGACACTGAACAGTTTCTACAATTAAATGATAATGCCAATACAACCTACCAAACCTGATAGGACACAATGAAAGCAGTCCTACGAGGGAAATTTATCGTAGTAAATTCCCACATCAGAAAAACAAAATGAGCCAAAATAAACAAGCTAATGTTGAACCTCAATCTTCTAGAAAAAGAAGAGCAAGGCAAACCCAAAACTAATATGAGGGAGGAAATTATAAAGATCAGAGTTGAAATAAATGCTATTGAGACAAAGAAAACAATACCAAAAAAAATCAATGAATTGAAGAGTTCATTCTTTGAAAGATTAAGTAAAACTGATAAACCCTTAGCCAACCTTACCAAAAAAAGGAAAGAAAAGATCCCAATTCATGCAATTAGGAATGAAAAGGGTGAAATAACAACAAATGCTGCAGAAGATCATTAATATCTACTTCAAGAACCTATATTCTACTAAGATGGAAAACACAGAAGAAATGCACAGATTCCTAGATACATATGAATTACCAAAGCTGAATCAAGAAGATATAAAGATTCTAGGGGCTGGGGAGTACTTGCCGAGCAAGTGCAAGGCCCTGAGTTTGATCCCTGGCACACACAAAAAAAAGAAGATATGAAGATTCTAAATAACCCCAATATCAGTCTATGAATAAAAACCTACCAACAAAGCAAAGTCCACATCCTGACAGAGTCACTGCTGCTAAATTTCAATATGAGAAACTTAGAGAAAAACTAATGCCACTTCTCATACTCTTTAATGACATCGAAAGGGAAGCAATACTCCCAAAATCATTCCTGGAAGAAAGCATTACCCTGACAGCAAAACCAAACAGAATTCAAGCAAAAAAGAGAGCTAAAGACCAATCTCCCTAATGAACCTAAATGCAAAAATCCTCAATAAGATACTGGCAAATGGAATGCAGGAAATCATCAAGAAGATTATACACCATGACCAAGTAGGATTTATCCCAGGGATGCAGGGATAGTTCAACATACACAAGTCAATAAATGTAATACACCATATTAACAGAGCTAAGAACAAAAACCACATGATCATCTCAATAGATGCAGAAAAAGGATTTGACGAAGTCCAACACCCATTCATGATAAAAAAAAAAACTACAGAAAATTGGAACAGATGGTCTTTATCTCAATCTGATAAAGCCATCTATGACAAAGCAACAGCCAACATTATACTAAGTGGTCAAAACTGAAAGCTTTCACTCTAAAATCAGGAACACAACAAGAATGTCCACTATCACCACGCTTACTCAATATAATTCTGGAAATATTAGCCAGAGCAATTGAACAAGAGAAAGAAATAAAAAGAAGGATAGGAAAGAAGTCAAACTATCATTATTTGCAGATGACATGATATTCTACATAGAAAACCCAAAAAACTATACCGAAAGACTTCTAGATTTAATAACCAATTCAGGAGTGCAGCTAGATACAAAGTCAATACTCAAAAATCAAAAGCATTCCTGTACACAAATAACCAACTCATTGAGAGAGAAATTAAGGAAACCACGCCTTTCACAATAGCATTAAAAGAAATGAAAATACTTCAGAATCAATCTAATGAAGGAAGTAAAAGATATTTACACTGGAAACAACAGTACTCTGAAAAAGGAGATCAAAGGGGATATCAGAAAACGGAAAGATATCCCTTGCTCTTGGGGATATATTGGAGAAGACTCAATATAGTGAAAATAGCCATACTCCCAAAATTGTTATACAGATTTAATGCAATCCCAATCAAAACACCAAAAGCATATCTCAAAGAATTAGAGTACACAATCTTAAAATCCATTTGGAATCAGAAGAGACCTAGAATAGCAAAAGCAATCCTGGGCAACAAAGGCAAGGTAGGGGGCATTGCAATCCCTGACTTGAAATTATACTACAAACCTACTGGATATAGTTTATAAGCCTCTTTTAAACAATCATTATAACTGTGTGAGGTGTGCTCACTTCAGCAGCACACACACAACTGTGTGAGGGAAGGGGACAGAGATTATTACTATTGGGGGAACTGAGATTCAAAGAAAGAAAGTTACTACTGGCAGCCATGACTCACTTCTTTTATAGCTGCCGTGACTTCTAGAATGCCCTTCCCCACCTGTTCATTAATCCAATTCTTATTCTTTCTACCTGAGTCAACACATTTCGACTACTCCAAGAAACTGTCTTTCATAACCCAAAACACAGGTGGATGTAATCACACTACACTTTCTAACAGTTCTATCACATGGATTCATTGAGTAAGTTATTTGTTTAGATGGCTGTCTCCCCTGTAGATTACGGAGTTCAAGGACAGTTAGTTCTCAAATACTGTCTGTGGTCCACTACAGTGGGGTGGAAGCCCTCATAGTCTACCCATCCCTTTTGGTTCCCAAGTTCCAAAGGAAAACAGTGGTAACAATGAAGTATCACTCAAGTATCACTGCAAGAAATTTTTATACACACTCAATTTAACAAAAAGAAAACAAATGTTTCCTATTTAGATAACAATACATGGTCAAGGTCTAAATTTGATTTAAGTCAAAAGTACTAATGCAATAAACATTACCACATACCAAAGTTAAACCATAACAAATGAAATCAATAATAAAGTTAATGATAACTCATTATTAAGAAACAATAGTAAAAATCAGCAACCAACTCAGGACTACACTGCCACTGCACTGATTGCAAAGCTCCCTTCCAAGAAATAACAGAAATGTCCACAAATTCAATCTGTACATAGACAAAAGGAGCTTTGCAATACTTCCATATGTCAGACTTCTCAATAAAAAACTACATAGCGTTCTCAGTAAGTTCTCATCTGTGAACACTAATGCTATGATTATTAAATTGCAGTCCTTGCTTGCTTTGCTACCTTCTGCCTGCCCATGAACTCTTTTCCCCTCTGCAATGCCCTCTGCCAGGCCACTTTGCCTTAGAGCCGGCTAATTATGGACTGAAACCTCTACAGACTGTGAGCCAAATAAACCTTTCCTCCCTTAATAAATAAATAAACAAATAAAAATAAGGTACAGTAATGATTAATAACTCCCTCAGTAGTTCTCTAACATGGACCTCTTGATAATAATAAAAAATTAAAAGTCTTAGAGCCAGTCATGGTGGCACATGCCTGTAATCCCAGCAAAAGACTGAGGCAGGAGAGTCACAAATTCAAGGCTAGCCAGGGCTACATAATGATACTCTGTCTCAATCAATCAAATCAAAAGTTGGGGCTGGGGATTTAGCTCAGTGGTTAGAGTGCTTGCCTTGCAAGCTCAAGGCCCTGAGTTCAATCCCCAGCACCAAAAAAATAAAATAAAGTAAAATAAAAGTCATGGGTACTGCATCATTTTCCAGCCTTTATGAGTTAAGGAAAGGATTTTTCGAACAGTTAATCACCCATCAAGAGGAGCTCTGTGTTTCACACACAGAAAACCACCAAAGTTAAGAACCATGCCTTACCCATTTTTGTACCCTCTACTCTAACAGTAAAGGCTAAAATGCTTATGGAAGAATAAGTATGGCTAAACGAACTGCCTATTAACCACTGCTTTTGAACCACAGCTTCTTACAAATACAGTACCTGTAAAGCACATTTTGGGGCATGGAACAAAGATGACAGAGCCAAAAAAGAATCTCAAAGTTTCTCGTGGTTTTGTTTTACGCTCCCTATCCACAACTTTCTGCCTTCTTACATTCTCCTTCCTTGAAATATTTAATCATTACACACACTCAACTAGAAGCATTCTCAGTCACTTTCTCGGGACTTAGTTACATATTTTGTGGGCTGTTTTGCTTCGCAGTGCTGGGGATGGAACTCAGAGCCACACAAATGCTATGTAAGCCCTCTGCCTGAGTTAAACTCCTGGGTCTGTATTTCAAGTTTCATTCTGTTACTGTATTGCCAGAGGCAAAAAAGTATTTCAAAAGTGTTGGTTGTGGCCCATCCTTTCTACTTGGTGAGGAAAAGAAAGACACTGGAAAGTGACTACTACAGGAGACTTAGGGCTTCTGCTGCTGATGGTATGATGAAAACTGAGAGATCTTCACAGATCAGGCATCTTTTATTCCTGAAAACTGAAACTTTACTATACATATCAATAACTTATCTGTTGAAAAAGTAGTAAATTAAGAGGTGGACGACTTGTCTCAAAAAGTTCTCCTCACGACCCTATCAGGAACATCTCATATAAAAAGTATATATGAGGGACTGGGGATGTAGCTTAGTGGTAGAGTGCTCACCTAACATGTGAGAGATGCTGGATTCAATTAGCAATACCGGCAAAAAAAAAAAGATAATAAAATTGCCTTAATTTTTCAGAGACAGACCTTGTGGACTGCAGAATTCCTAAGTAATGATATCTATGATTTGGTTAATTATAAAGAAAAATAGCTTTATGGATGATGCTGGCAAAAAGGTCTTACAAAAACAAAGCATAGTCAGTTTGACACTTCAGGCCAGTGAGGGGAACCTTTTAGAGCTTTCAATGCTAACAGCCTGCTGTGGCACACACGCCACAGGTTCACCACCACTGCATTAGCCTTATAAAGTAAAAGAACATAAAATTCATTTTACAGACAAGGAAGCTGAAGCACAAAAGTGAAGTGACTTCTCTATAGAAGTTATGTGGTTAAGTAGGAAGAGCGTCAGATTTCTGGTATCACACTTTCCTGACCCTCAGCGATCCTTTGCAGAACGGGATATTACTACTTATAGCACTGTGAGCACGAAGTGAGAAGATGTATGTGAGGCCCTGCACAAGGCCCGACACTGCAATTACTCAGTGAGTGCTCCCTTCAGTTCAGTGGCCTTCATCTGACACGTGTACATAGATTCAAGCTTCAGACACACACGACAGCTGGTTTGTGTTGCAAATTCTCAAGAGAGACTTTTCCCATCCAGAATCCATGTCATGACAAGCTTCTCTGACTCTCTATGCCATCAGGTAGGTACTTTTCAGTCCTCTTTTCCACCAAGAGTGTAGATCTTTTAGGGCCCTGGCTTTCCGCAGTGGTCTCAGTTCCAATATGTGCAAATCTGGCCAAGCTGTCATCTCCTCGCCAGGCCTGGTGGCACACGCCTGTAATCCCAGGACTCTGGGAGGCTGGGGCAGGAGGACTTCAAGTTCAAGCCCAGACTGGGGAAGCTGGTGACTTAGCAAGAATCTGTCTCAAAATAAAACCAATAAAAAGGGCTGGGGAATGTAGTTTAGTGAGACCTGAGTTTAATCTCCCATACCACCAAAAAAAAAAGTCATCTCATTCCTGAAAGGTTCCTAAGACTGACAAGGCCTCCAATAAAATAAAATGTCTCTGCTAGTGCACATTTTCTTGTACCACTTTTTTTTCTGATTTTTCTCTTCTGTGCCGGAATTAAATCCAGGGCCTCCTACACGCTAAGCAAGAGCAAGAGCTCTACCACTGAGCACTAGTTTCTCCAAATACTAGACCAGAAACCAGGTGACTACAAAGATCATCAGCGACAATTTTATTATTTACTTTTCTTTTTTGAGACAAGGTCTCACTACGTAGCCAGGTTGGCCTCAAACGTCCAATCATCCTGCCCCAGCCTTCTGAGTACAGCGATTATAGCTGTGCACCAAAGGCGACTCTATGATGAAAATAAAACCTTTAGTGACATCGTGCTGAAGAGTTATGTAATACTGTGGTGAAGAGTACGGGGTTTAGAGTCTGAGTGTCTAGATTTAAATGCTCTACCATTTATAAAACTGTATAACCCTAACCAAACTTGTATTAGTCTCCCCACACCCAGTTTCATGATCTGTAAGATACAGACAATAACAGTACCTGCATCAGAGGACTGTTTTTCGGATTAAATAAATCCTAAGTACAAGACACTTAGAACAGTGACTGACATACATTAATTGTTCAAAAATATTTACTATTATAGACTATAAACTCCATAGGCAAAAAAACATGCTTTGTTCCCAGAGATAGTCCCATAGTCTAAAATAATGCCTACTACATAGTGGCACTAAACGTTTATTGACTGAGTAAGTCAACAGTCAAGTACAAATCTATTGTTAGACATAATTAAAATACTTCCTTCCTTCTAGGAAAAGAGGCTACATATCCTGAGAGAAATAGTAAGTCCCAAGTCTAGCCCTGAAATTAGTGAACAACTGAAAGACAGACGAATGTCACCTGAGTTCACTAGTACGTGTAAGACACTTTGGAACTGGGCAAGAGGGTGCACTTCAGGAAGACAGCAAGTCTGAACTCAGCTTGGGAATTTAGTGATTCAGAGAAATCTTGTCTCAAAATTTTTAAAAAGGGCTATAGATGTTCAATGAGAAGACTTTGTGTTTAATCCTCAGTACCACAAAAAAAGGAAAAAAAAGAAACTCCACATATTAGACGTCTACTCCTCACTGCAGTACTCCATGAGAAATGACCTCTTCGTTTATGGGTTTTCTTGTTCGTTTTTGCAACGCCGGGTATCGAACCCAGGGCCTGAGACAGCCAGGCAAGCATTCTCTATTAACAAGCTCACCCAGCGCTTGTTTGTTTGTTTGTTTGTTTGTTTGTTTGTTTATTTATTTATTTATTTTGTGTGGTGCTGGGGATCAAACTCAGGGCCTTGTGCTTGCAAGACAAGCACTCTAACCACTGAGCTAAATCCCCAGCCCCTAGTGCTTGTTTTTTAAATTAGTATTTTCTACCACTCATTCAATCAAGTCAGGATTTCAGAATTCTGGTCCATAATCCTTGAGATGACCAGGTCATCTCAAAAAGATACTTTAAAAGTATCTCAGACATACTTTGGCACTATTTCTCCCTTAACTACATACATGAATTCTGAGACACAATATGGTAAACAGAGACACAGGGTTAATAATGGCATGAACACTGGGCTTGCAGTCAGTCCTGACTCTGGTATTAACTAGCTGTGTGACCCTGGGAAAATCAATTGATTTCTCAGTTTCCTTATCTGAAAAATTGAAGCTAAAGCTCTATCTTGACCACTTCACAAAAATGACCACAAAGAATAGGTGAACATATGTGAAAATGCATCTAAAATACTAAAGTATTGTGGCTGAGGGTGTAGCTCAGTGGTACAGCATTGACCTAGCATGTACAAGGCCCTACATCTGATCACTAGCACTGTATAAATTAATAAAAAGTACAATGCAAATATTAACATAATTGAAGTGAAAGGTCCCTGTTGTGAAAAGTTGAGTAATAGTTCACAAAGACCTCGAGCTTACACAATTTTGGGGGAGCTGGGGGGACGGTCCTGGGCATCGAACTCAGAGCCTTGTGCTTACTAGGCAAGCACTATACTACTGAGCTAAATCCCCAACCCAATATGTTTTTTTTTTTTTTTAAAGATAGAGTCTCACTATGTAGTTCAGGCTGGCCTCAAACTCGTGGTAATCCTCCTATTTCAGCCTCCCGAGTCCTGGGATTACAGGCGTGCACCACCATGTCTGGCCAAATTTACATGAAACTTAAGCATAAAAGCAAATTTCCTACCTAGATTCCATAGTACTGTAGCTAATAGAATGTATCTATCTTTCTATAGTACTGACTTTTAACTTCCTAGAATCTTATACTTTAAGAGATGGAAGAACTTGCAGAAAAGACTAAACACTTTTGGGCCGGGGATTTAGCTCAGTGGTTAGACTGCTTGCCTTGCAAGCATGAGGCCCTGAGTTCAATTCCCGGTACCAAAAAAAAAAAAAAAAGACTTAACATTTTCATTTTAGATATTTAAAAATGAAAGCATTGAGAAGTAAAATGATTTTCCAACAGTAACAGGCCTATGAAAATAAAATAACTAGCTGGGTACAGTGGTACACACCTGTAATCCCAGCTACTTGGAAGAGTGATGTAGGAAGACAGCAAGTTTGAAGTCAGTCTGAGCAACTTAGTAAAACCTTGGTTCAAAACAAAAAATAAAACAATTTGAGGATGTAGCTCAGTGGGGGGGTGCCTCTGGATTTGATCCCCAGTAGTGGAAAGAGGAGGTGGGAAGTAGGGTGGGGAGCAAAGAGAATAACTTGATATTACAAAACGAAGAACAGCTGGGCATGGTGACACATGTCTGTAATCCCAGTATTTGGGAGTCTGAGGCAGGAAGATCACCACGGGTTCGAGGCCAGCCTGAACAACATAGTGAGACCCTGTCTCAAAAACAAACAAACAAAACCAAGAACAACCATGCTTGTTTTAAATGCCCTTAGAAAACGAAAATATAAGCCAGGCACAGTGGCATATGCCTGCAGGAGCAACTGAAGCGGAAGATAGCTTGAGCCCAGGAGTTCCGGGCTCGCCTGGGAAACACAGTGGGAAACACATTAACTAAAGGGACACTAAGATACTGGAGAGCTAGGAAAAATGTTACAAAGTTATACATATTATAAAGTCATAATGCTATACAAAATGTTCCCTGTAGAGAGGAAAAAATAAAAGCAAAATATCTTTACATAGGGTTAACTCTTTTAAAACATTTAATTCACCAACTCTATCTACATTTACCAGTAACTGAGTCATTACCATTAGAATTTAAATATTCTCTGGAGGGACACCTCCACAAGTTATAGACACGTAATTTGGAAGTATTTGCACAAAAGAATAATGCTTTGCAATCTTGAAATCACTTGGCTTTGTCCCCAATTTTGCCTGCTAAATCCTTCTGGACAAAATATTTATCCAAGGCCGAAGCACCACCTAGGCTAACAAGGGAAACTATAGTATCTGATCTAATACTCCTTACCCAGCAAATCTTTTTTCCCCTCAGAGGATCTACAGTGTTCAGCTTTCTTTTCCTCTTCCATAACTCACATCTCAGTTAAGATCACCTTACGCAATCCTCTCCAAAGTATACAGATTCACTTGCCAATTACCTCTTACTGTGTCTCAGGTGCTAAGTGCTTAACACAACGAATGGGAGGGAAATCATAGTATTGTGCCTATCCGCAAACAGCTCACAATTTGGAGAGGCAGTAAGACTTGTTAACAATAATACCACCATGAAATAATTGTCACAAGGTACAGAGGAGATAATGGAATAGCCCAAGACTACCTAGCGGTAACTGAGGGCTTCACAAAAGAGAGGTAGGGCCTAAGAGGCATTGGAAGGTTTAATAGCCAAGAACTGTGATAGCATTCCAGGCAAAAAGAATAGAGTAAGCTTTGTAAGCAAAATTTAGAGACAGGAAAAACAGCACAATACAGTATAAGCTAACATTACTGAGATAAAATGCAAAAACTTTTTCTCATCAAACAAGAAGGATGAAGCAGTAGATCCAACTGATCCTACTATGCAAAACATTTTCATTCAACAGTTGGCTGAATCCCTGCTACGTGCAAGGCATCGCCAATCTTTACAGATCGCTATGCATATGTTTGGTTGCTGCTTGACTTGTACAGTATAATTTGTGTGGTCATAACAGCCCTGCAAGACTACTGTAAATTAGCAAAACCTAACATGCAAGCTCCATAAGGATTGCAGAGTCCAAAAATTCACATGTTCACACTGTATAAAATAACACCTTGAAACATGCAATATTTCCAAGGGACAATACGTGCTATTAAGATTAACAGAATGCAATATAACTTAAAAATATTACTGAACTACTACTAGCTTTTTCCCTTTATGATTAATGTATTCTGAACAAGGATTTCATTGTCAACAAGATACCTTCCTGGGGTCCACTGCCTCAGACAATAGGGAAAAAAAGACAATAGGGAGGAACAAAAATATCTGAGTAGAAAAAGTGACACGCCTCCGTTCTTTCCCTCTTTTCGCCTTTGCCTAGTTACTGGAGGAGAATTTCTCTGTGTTTCATTTAGGAGCCTGACAGTCTTCGTCATGATTAGCATGACAGTAGTACTACTAGCATGCAATCTGTCACAGAAATACTTAAATGCCACAGACATGTTCTCCTCCAAAATGCTTTATAAAAGCGATCTGGCAGCATGACATGCACCTGCAATCCCTGCAACTTGAGTCTGAGGCAGAATCACAAGTTCGAAGCCAGGCTAGGTAATTTAGCAAGACTGTATGCCAAAACAAAAAAAATAAATAAAAACAGATGGGGATGTGGCTCACTGGTAGAGCAACTCTGGATTGGATTCCCAGTACTACCAAAAAAGAATTTTTTTAATTAAAAAAGAGATGGGGCTATAGCTCAGTGCGGGAGTGTTTGCCTATTATGTAGGAGGCCCTGGGTTCAATCCCCGCTACCAAAACAAAGAAAAAAAACCATAAAATTGTGCATACTCTTTAAACAAATTTCTTTCAATAAATACAAATTATTTTTAAAATAGAAACAACAGTAAAAATGTTTTAAATGCCTGAATTCAGTTTAGATTTCTGTCCCCTTATGGAGTAGAGTGAAGGTATCTGAAACAGCACACTTTGTTTTGTTTTTTGTTTGTTTGCTTTTGTTGTTTTGAGACAGGGTCTCGTTACATAGCTAAGGCTGGCTTTGAACTCACCAATCCTCCTGCTTCAGCCTCCTGAGTGCTGGGATTACAGGCATGTGTAGCATAGGCTCAGAGGTCAGACAAGCTTGTGTTTGAAACCAGCTGTGATGCTTACTAGCTCTGTGACCACACATGAGTTATTCAAAGCCTCAGTTTCTTCTCTGTGCAATGAGAAAGTATCATTACGCTCAAGAACCGTGAAGAGTGAGTGTGTATCACCTGGTGCACTGTGTGCTCACCAAATGAAAGCTAATGCATGAGGTCATGTTCCCCTAAGTGTCCTAGCATTAAATAATTTTGCCTTTAACATTGTTTCTCTGTTTTGATTATTAGTATTTAAAAAAAAATGCCTTCTATTCCATTGCAAACAATGACTGCTTTTGCCCCTTACTAAAGGTTTTTCAGAGGCAACTTTAGAATCTATGAAAAGACAGTGTCTTAACCAGAGCATTCAAGTAGATGCTCTACTGGCTCACATCATTAAATTATATGCCTGAAAGTAGGGTCAGAGAACATACAGAATACTGCCAGGGCTAATGTTAATATCTACTTATAATATGTAAGTGTGTCTAAAAAAGAAAGTAATTTAGTTAAAATTTCCTTCTTACTGTAGACTTTTCTTCACACATGCTTGTGAACATCTCTTTGTGATTCCACTAGAATGAAATCTCTCAGACTTAGGGCTTGAAAGCCTCAGCTAGGAAGGGATTTCTTTTATTTTTTAGTTCCCCACATGTATCTCCTTTTGCCAGTCCCAAGAACACATTTACTGAAGCCAGGTGTGGTGGTGCACACCTGTAATCCCAGCTACTCAGGAGGCTGAGGCAGGAGCATCACAAGTTTGAGGCCAGCCTGGGCAATTTAGTGAGATCCTATCTCAAAATTAAAAAATAAAAAGGGATGGTGATGTAGCTCAGTAATACAGTACTTGCTTAGCATGTGCAAGGCCCTGGATTCAATGCTTAGTACCACCAAAATAAATAAATAAATAAATGACCAATAGCAATACTACCTTCCATCTTTTTAGCTCAGAATGTCACTATCGTAACAAAAAAAATAATTAATAGCCCCGGTGAGGGCTGGGGATCTAGCTCAGTGGTTAGAGTGCTTGCCTAGCAAGCACAAGGCTCTGAATTCAATCCTGGGCACTAAAAAAAAAAAAGAAAAATAAGAAAGGATGGCCCTGGCGAAAAGCACTAGGAGAGATTACTGTCACGGAGATTTATTTCTTGCTGCTGTATCTGGGCATATTCTGTGTTATAACAAGGAATATACATTTTTCATGGACAAAATTCCTGTCTCTAAATAGTCCCTATACTCGGAAACTTTAAGCAAATACCACGTACTCAGTTGTTGCCAAAACTCAATCCTTACAAGAGATCATTCCTTTTTGGGGTTTTTGTTTGTTTCGTTAGTTTGGTTCAGTTTTTGTTTTTTTTTTCCTGAGACAGCATCTCACTATGTAACCCAGGCTGGCCTCAAAGTCACAGTGATCCTCCTCCCTCAGCCTCCCAAATGCTGGGACTTTAGGTGTGTGCCACCATGCTCCATGGAAGACGGCACTGTTAAAACAGGACAATCTCCTCTCTTTGACCTCCAGTTTTCTTGTATCTGTGTGTCACTGTATTTTTCACGTGGTTAATTAATTTTTAATGTAATCTATATACTCAGCCATTACAGGACAATGAAGATGATATTAGCAACCACAAAGTAATAACAATAATAAAGTTAGCAAGTACTGATTCCCTACAGACAATCTCCGGGAGACCTACTGTTTATACACAAAGGACTCTGGTGTAGTAAGTTTATGCTAATATTCTAGGGATTAAGTTTAGTCAATCTGTCCAGGCAGCATACATGAAGATGGAAAGTCAGTGAGCGAAACTGCAACGATAGTGATTCCGCTCTTCCACATCTCAACAATGACATCTCTATGGAAGACTCAATTAGCCAAAAAGCAGTGTGCTAGATTTTCACATTCTATTTCCCCATTCTCTCCTCTCCAATTCAGATTACCACTAGCGGACAAAGTGAGGTGAAAGTTCACACACAGACCAAAACAACTCTCCTCATCCTAAAGCATGTTTCATAATGCCTTTACAATGATCATCCTCAAAATCTTCTCTAAATTATCGTACAGGGTCTCATCATGTAGTTCAGGCTGGCCTTGAACTCACTATGTAGCCCAGGCTGGCCTCAAACTCACAGCAATCCTCCCGCCTCAGCCTTCCAAGTGATGGGATGGCAGGTGTGCACCACCATACCTGGCCTCAGGGTTTCTAAGTAAGGCCAAACTCCTTAGCCTACAACTCAAGATTCTTTATAATGTGACCTAGGGTCCATAATCTCATCTACTGCACCCTCAATGCTAGAGCCACACATTTCCCAGAATACATCATGCCTAGAATATACAGTGCCTCTAGAAAATTATGAGAATACTTTAAAAAGTGAATTTACTATATTTCTATCTCAGCTTCTATGCTTAACCTTGTTCCTTTCACAAACTCTTACCCCATAAAAACTCACTCATCAGCTAGGCATCAAGGCACATGCCTATAATCCTGGCATTCTGGGAGGCTGAGGCAGGAGAATCACAAATTCAAACCCGACCTGGGTAATTTCAACAACTTAGCAAGACCCTGTCTCAAAAAATAAAAGAGCTGGGGATATAGTTCAGTATGAAAGTCATGAGTTCACTCCCCAGTACCAGAAATAAAAAGAATCCCACATGTTAAAACCTGCAGTTCAAATGTCCCCTTTTCAGCAGCCTCCCTCAATTTCTTTTTTTTTTTCCCCTGAATTTCTGGTCATCCTCAAAGTTATTCATTCATTCAACAAATAATTATTGGGCACTTATACACAAGGCACAATATAGGTCTTGAAGCTGCAATGATTATGAGCCAAACATGGTCTTTACCTTCATCAAGCTAGTATCTTCCTTACTAGGTTGCTAAAAGAATTAAATCAGATAAAATATAGGAGTTGGGGATTTAGCTCAGCGGTAGAGCACTTGTCTACCAAGCCCAAGGCCTTGAGTTCGAGCCCCAAAAATCAATCAATCAGATAAAATATATAAAGCACTATAAACAGTATACACTACAGTCATATTGAATAAATATTAGTGTTGCTGCTTAACCATTCTATCTAAAAGAGTTGCCACACATATAATAAGTCACTTTATACCTGGCCCTGGTTTATTTTTTCTTAATAAGTATAACTATTCCTCATTATATATTTATAGATTTACTTATTGTCTATCCCCTCCCCCTCCCATCATGTCTTCTTTTTTTTTGGTGCCAGGGATCAAACTCAGTGCCTTGTGCTTGCTAGGCAAGCACTCTAACCACTGAGCTAAATCCGCAGCCCCATCATGTCTTTTTTTAGCTACTGTAATCAGAGTCCTACAACATCCCCTGGCCCTTAACAGCTGGTCAAAAATTATCTCTGTATCAATTATTTTTACCCTCTGAAGATGCAGACTTTAATCAAATAATCACAAATATAAAACTACAATTGATATGTATTCTACTATATATGCCACTGTGCCTGGCTATAATAAACATTTGAAAAATATAAAATGCAAAGTTTGATAATAATCATTCATGTGACTATTTTATCAAGTGCCTACTAAATCTACTGCACAAGGAAAACAAAAAAGTAGCTCCAACAAATGATTTCCAGCTCACCATAAGCTAGTATTTTTCTTTCTCTCCACTTCTTCCACGCAGGTACTCTGACTGTGTGTACACACATTTTAATAAAGAAGGAAAAATCAAGTCAGTTGGATGAGAAGTTGAAACATAATACGTAATAGCTAATATACCTGCTATGGTCTAAATGTGTCTCCCACAAATTCAAGTGGAAATCCTAACCCTCGTACTCTGACTGTGTGTACACACATTTTAATAAAGAAGGAAAAATCAAGTCAGTTGGATGAAAAGTTGAAACATAATACGTAATAGCTAATATACCTGCTATGGTCTAAATGTGTCTCCCACAAATTCAACTGGAAATCCTAACCCTCGAGGTGACAGCATTAAGAGACAGGGCCTTTGGGAGGTGATTAGATCAGCAAAGCAGAACGCTCACAAACGGGATCATGGTCCTTAGAAGAGAAGCCCTGGAGTTGCCCTCCCCTTTCTACCATGTAAAAACACAGGGAGAAGATGCCGTCTACAAATCAGGAAGACAGCCCTCACCAGACAGTCGAAGCGCCGGTGCCCTGATCCTGGACTTCCAAACCTCCAGCACTCTCAGAAATAAATTTCTGTGGTTTGGTTGGAGATTTAGCTCAATGGTTAGAGTGCTTGCCTCACAAGCACAAGGCCCTGAATTCGATCCCCAGCACCAAAAAACATAATAATAATAATGATAATAATAAATTTCTGTGGTTCATAAGCTACCCAGATTATGGTATTTTATTACAACAGCCAGAACAGACAAAGACATTATCTTCCCAGCCTCATTTTCTACTGTACATCCTCATTCCTGCATCCTTCCATGCTATAAAAAGCTAATTCTGCTTTCTATAATACATTCTAATTTCTTTCTACTTTCCATTTACACTCACAATGAAGCGTTCTTCCCTTTTCCAAAATGATCTATATGAATGTATTTATCTTTCAGGGTCAGCTCAAATGATACTTTGGGATCCTAAATACCCAAAGAGGAGTTTATAACTCCTCCCGCTCTACTAATATATTCATTCTCAGTAGGAGGGCAAAACTCTCAGTAACAGGGACTTTCAAAAATCTAGCAATTTGATGTTTTAGGCAGGATGGCTCTTTATTCTAAAAAGAATATCGCCATATCTAAATTTCCTTTTTGCATTAAAAAAAAATTTTCAAAAACTCACTCTGTAGTCCAGTTGCCTCAAATTTCTGCTTAAGACTGTCCTTGTCAGGTGGGAAAATGAGACCATAAAGTCAGTCAGTCGAGCACCTACTTGACCCAGGCCCGGGGAATAATAGGAGTAAGTGAAACAGTTGCTGCTAGAACTTGTTTCTTCCAGGGTAGAAACAATTTAGCACACAATGACAGTGAGATGCATTGTGAAGGAAGGAGATGGACACAGGAAAAGAACCTATAAATACAAGAGTCAGTGAGTTAGGGAACGTTAATATATTAAATGATTTACTGGTAAAACACTTTGCTACAAATCAGATGCAGGGAAAATAGAAACCGACTAACCTAGGAGAACATGAATACCAGGATTTAGTTTGAACTAGAATGTCTTTGCTCTCAAGATAAAAAAATTTGGCCTGCTGTATATAATAGATTTTTCAAGGAGCATACTGCAAACTATGTGTGACCTAACTTAATGAAAAACCAACTTAAAACTCAACCTGTTTTGAAACAGGAAGAAAATTTGCAAATAAAACATTTCTCCCTAAGAAATGGCAAAACAAATGAATCCTTTAAAAGGTAATAAAGAGACTGACAGTCTGACTGCCAAGCTGATTTTCAGTCCTGAAATGCCCTTGTCTCTACTTCCAAACAAAAACAAATCATCTTTTTCTAGATCTTAACAGTTAGCTTGTAAATAAATATCTTCAAACTTCCCACACTGTATCTCCACAGTAAAAGACACTCAAAATACATTTTTAAAAAATTTTAGCGATTTCTGTGAAAAAGCTAGCTACCCCATAAGGTCACAATATGCCTGCAGGTCCTCACTTCACCACTCCATACAACACACCATCCTTCAGGTCTTGCCATGACGTTAGGTAATAAAGCTCACAGGCTCTCGTCCCCACCTCCAATCCCCCCTTCCGCCCTCCATAAAACAAAAAGAAAAAGAAAGAAATGGAGCCCACGAATCCACCGCTCTCCTCCCCCCCCAGCTCTTGGGAAGCAATAGCCTTGAAATTGTTCCTGCTTAGACCCTTGAAGCCATCGAAGGAAATGGGGACAGCGGTGCGAGGAGGACACCCGATAAAGGGCAGGGGAATCGTGGACCGCCGAGAACGAAGGGGAGGAGGGCAAAGTGCAGGAGCGAAAAAGAGAGAAGAAACGGGGGGATGGGGTCAAGATCACAGAAGAGAGAAAAAAGCAAAATGGTCGAGGAGAAAAGGAAGGGAGCGTTAAAGGCTGAGGAGGGGGATGCGATGGAGACGCGCCGGAGGCTGTCACCGGGGTGACAAAGGGCGTCCAGGGGAGCGGGGGGAGGAAGGGTGTCACCTACGGGGCTCCCCCCAGCAGGTGGACCGGGAGCCGGGGACGCCGGGCAGACGCCCAGGGCGCCGTGCCGGGGCCGAGGCGCGGGCGGGGCTGCCGGGGACCCCGGAGCGAGGCGGCGGGCGGCGGTGGCCGGGCAGGCCTCGCTCACTCACCATGGCTGCGCCGGCCTGGGCCTCGGGCAGGCAGCTTCCGTCCGGGGTGCGGCGGCGGGCCGGGCCCGAGCCCGCCCCCAGGCTGAGCCGGCGCGAGGGCTCCAGGGGCTCCGGCGAGCGCCGGCTCCGGGCTCGGCCCAGGCCTCGGCCTCCTCCGCTCCGAAGCTGGAAGGGCAGCTGCAGCCGCAGCCCCAGCCGCGCACAGACTCCGCCCCCCGCGAGGCCCCGCCCCGCTCTCGAGCCGGGCCCCGCCCCCGGCCACTGCGCAGACTCAGCCGCGGGGCTCCACCCACCCGCCGGGTCTCCCGCCCCTGCCCCGCCCGCCTAGGCCCCTGCAAATTCGCCCGCCCCCTTTAACAAAGGAAGGAGCTTCACCTCTTGCGTCAGGGCAGGAGGACTAGTGGTCTGTAGGTCTTTGTGTCATTCCGTCGCTCACCACCGTTCTTTCAGATCTCATCTGATTGTAACTCATGATTGTTGTCATCATTCTTGTCATCGTTGTCAGATAATTCTTCCAGTGCTCTGAGCTCTTGGTGTGCTCTCTGGAGACCACCCTGCTTCAGCCTCTCGTGTCTCTCTCTCTCTCTCTCTCTCTCTCTCTCTCTCTCTCTCTCTCTCTCTCTGTCTGTCTCTCTCTCTCTTTCCTGAGGTTGTAACTCAGGGCCTCTTGCATGGTAGGCAAGCGCTGCACCACTGAGCCACATCCCTGGCCCCTGTAATCTAAATTTTAATCATCTAACTTCCACCACAACCTTCCTCCTTTCTAGCTCACTCCCTCCAATATTCCAGCTCCAAATATTCAACTCCACCAAACCCCAAAATTCACTGGTTCTACTGTTTTTCATGTCTCTCCCACTCCCTTTCTGTCCTCCCTCCCTTCCTTAAATAGCTTAGATTCTACTTCCCATTATGAAAATTATAGCCAGATACCCTCCTTCATTTCTCCAGTTATTCTCTCCTTTCTTTGCACTGACATAATTCCAGGCCTGTGCCTGCAGCAAAACTAAGGGGTGGAGAAAAATCTGTAGCCATACTGACTAGTCTTTGACTGATTACCCTGAATTTCATATCATTATGCTCAAATGGGCCCTTAATGCTTGCCTACTACATTTTTCCAGTTGCATACACTCTCCTACTCTCCTAAATAACTATTTCAGCTGTCTCTCTCTTCAAATCTCCAGCATTTCCTCCCTCGTTCACATTTAGCTGATGATTTTGCTTCTAATTCACTGAGAAAAATGAAAGGAACAAAACAGAACATTTAGAAGTTTCCACCACCCACCATAACTTTCAACCAACCTGTGACTCTATCCCTTATCTTCCTTTCCTTATTACATGTGAATTATTTATCTTTTTTAGGTGGTGGTTGTTTTGTTTTGTTTTGTTTTAGACAGCGTCTTGCTATGTGGTCCAGGCTGGCTTCAAACTCACTGGGATCTAATGTCTCAGTTTCCCAGGATGCTGAGATTCATAAGCGTGTGCTGCCACACCCACTACAAGTGAATTATTATATTTGTCTCTTTTTTTTTGTCTTTTCTTTTGCAGTGCTTGGAAATCAAACTTCAGACAATCTAGGCAAGCTTCATTCCCAGCCCTCTATTTGTGAGCTTACATCAAATCCTGTTCAATTTTTCTCAAACTATCTGTGCTAAAAGTAAAAGACAGCTTTTCTTCCAATGTCACGCCTATTTTTTTGTAAAATACAATAAAAAGTATATATGGAAAAAATAAAATTTGGAAAACGGGCCTATTGATGCCCAGGGTCTTTCAGTGTTTTTGGCTGTTTTGTTTTTTGGTTCTGAGAGTGAATTCAAGGACTTATACATGTTAAGCATGTGCTCTATCAGTGAGCTACACCCTTAACATCTAGATTTTTCTTTTAACCACCTCAGTATTCTAAGTACATAGTTTGTTGACATTAAGTACATTCACATTGTCGTGCAACCATCACCACCATGCAGCTCCCCATGCAGCTCCATAACTCTTTTCATCTTGCATAACTGAGATTCTGTACCTGTTAAACAATAACTCATCATTCCCTCCTCCTAACCCCTGTCCTACCTCTCCACCCACCCAGTGCTGGGGACTAAGCCCAGGAGACCTTCAGTATGCCAGGTCAGCATTCTGTCTCTGAACCACCCCTCCAGGCAAATACTATTCTTCTTTCTATATTAATGAACTCGACTACTCTAAGTGAGATTTTTTATTACTAGATCCAATAGATGTAAAAATTCCCTGTCTATTGGGGTACACTGGTAATCTCAGTTACTGGAGAGGCTGAGTTGGGAGGATGACTTGAGTCTGAGAGTTTGAGACCGGCCTAGGAATCATAGCCTGACTCTGTCTCCAAACCCTGCACCCAGAAGAAAGGTTTGCTGTCAAAGTGTTACAAAGATTTCTCACTGAGCTGGGCCTCTGTGCACAGGTTACCTGATCTTCAGGAACATGCGCACAGCTCATCACTCCTCCCCAGCTCTCTCACTGCCTGCCCCTACTTCCTCCTCATTTCTCCGACCTCTAAATACAGTCCTGTACTGCCCCAAGATTCAGTACTTAGATTTTTTACTTTTTCCACTTAACTCACTGCTTGATGATTTTATCCTTTTTTTTTTTTCAATACCGCTGTTTGAACCCAGGGACTTAGCACTGACCTACAATCCCCAGTACCCCCCCACTTTTGAAATTTTGAGATAAGGCTCTGCTAAGGCATTAAATTGCCCAGGCTGGGCTCTAACTTATGATCTGCTTGTCTCAATCTCTGAGAGTACTGAGATCACAGGCATTT
This sequence comes from Hystrix cristata, assembly GCA_004026905.1. Taxonomy (NCBI): domain Eukaryota; kingdom Metazoa; phylum Chordata; class Mammalia; order Rodentia; family Hystricidae; genus Hystrix; species Hystrix cristata. Next base: position 25,890 of record PVJO010015250.1, on the reverse strand, counting down.
ACTGCCAGGTCCAGCTACATTATTTTTTTTAAATGTTACATTAAATGCAGTCTATGTAGCAGTAAATGCCCCCAAATTATACTTCCATTGTGGACCTCTCTCCTGAATTCAGACTTATATATCCTACTGCCAACTAAGTACATCCCTTCATGTGTTTAAATAGGTCATGATTTTTTCTGGTAGTCACCCGAAAGGCTTCTCTTCAAGCACTATTGGCTATGGATGAGCCAGTAAATAACAAAGGAAATAAGCCCTCCAATGTTAGCTTAGACCAATCATGATTTGTTTTCTGTATCTGATCTGGGAGTCACTTTCTCTAAGGACCTGGTCATAGTGCAGTAAAATCAGTATTTAAAAAATCAGTTATTCTGATCATTACATGTTGGATACATACATCAAAATATCACATTGTACCCAGTAAATATGTACAATTATCATGTGAATTGAGAATCTTTTGCAGCCAGGGTTGGTGGTGCACTTGGAAGGCTGAGTCAGGAGGATCATGAATTCGAGGCCAGCCTGTGTTATTTAGTGAGTGTAAGGCAGCCTGGACTGGTGAAGCCCTGTCTCAAAACACCAAAACACCAGGAACAAAAAGCTTTGCAATAGGGCTGGGGATTTAGCCCAGTGGTTAGAGTGCTTGCCTGGTAAGCACAAAGTCCTGAGTTTGATCTCCAGCACCAAAAAAAATTTAAAAAAAAAAGAGCTTTGTAAAAGAAAAAATAAAAGGAGCCAAATGCTATAAGGTGCTATCAAAAAGGATAACAAGATTATTACAATACTAAAACCAGCTAGTCATGGTGGTGCACACCTGCAATCCCAGAGCTCTGGGAGGCTGAGGCAGGAAGACTGCAAATTCGAGCCCATCCTGGGCAATTTAGCAATTTAGCAAGACAATTTTGACAATTTATTAGTCTCAAAATAAAAAAGGGCTAAGGATATAGTTCAACTTTGGATTCAGCCCACCAGTACTACAAATAAATTTAAAATTTTTTTAAAAAACATTTTTTCAAGGGAGTGATTCAAATTCACATAATTTTTTTATGACATGCATCTATGGAACAGATCAACTTAAGAGGTGCATAAGAAAAAGGGAGACAGGAAGGCCAAACTATTCTCTAAAGACTGCTGACGGTGATATAAAGACTGCCGGTTATGATATAGGGAGAAAATGTTCAAATAGGAGGGGGAACTAGGGAAGGGGTGAAGTGAGGGAGGAAAGGAAAAGGGAAAAAAAAAAGCAAATAGGAGGGAAAAATAGAAACAAAGCTCTTGTAAATAAAAACGGGAAGAAGGGTTGAAAGGAGGGGACAGGATTGGGAAAAAAAGAATCAAAATATATCATGTACAGGTACAAATTCTATATGATGAATGTTATCATCATGTATATCTAAAATATACCAATAAAATTAATTTTAAAAAGACATCTGAACCAAAAAGATTCTTACAAAAAAGAAACATGATAATATAAATTTTTTTCTTAACAAACTAAGATAAACTTTTAGTATAAGTGAAACAAATTAGCATATATATTGAAATAGTTCAAAAATAATGGAATATGTAACTTGGGGAAGTATTTGAACTTCTCCCTACTTCCTATTTATCTCTCTTCTATTTTGCTTTTATAGTGTTTGGGGTAGTTTTCATTGCCACATTTTCATCTTTATCATTTGTGTCGTCTGCTATGTGCAATCTGCTGTTAATTCCATCCAATAAATTTTTCACTTGAAGGCATTGTATTTGTCATATGTAGAATTTCAGTTTTCTTCTTATTTTCCATTTTTCTACTTCGCATGCTCAATCCTCCCTTTAGATTTTTGGATGAATCAATTATAGTCATAATAACCTTTTTTTAAAAAAGACTGTTGGGAAGAACAGCAACACAAAAACTAGCGTTCTGCCACCAAGAGAATGGAGACCCACAGCCGATCTGTAGTCAATGGAATGGGATAGAAAGTCCAAAACTTTACCCGAATATATATGAGAATTTAGTATGATAAAGGCAGAATTCAAATCAGTAGGGAAAAGGTGTGACAGTTGTTAGAATAACTAGATAGCCACCTAAAAAATCTTTAATTTAGAGCAACACCTCATGCTACTCAGCAAAATAAATTTCAAATACATCAAAGGTTTAAATGTGAAAAGAAAAAAAGGGCTGAATATGGTGACCCACACCTATAATCCCAGCACGCTAGGATACTAAAACAGGAGGATCGAGAGTTTGAACCCAGCCTGGGCAATTTAGAAACTCAGTAAGACCCAATCTCGAAGGAGGAAGTGAGGGGCGGTAATGGAGATGAAGCCCAAAAAAGACATCTAAACCAAAAAGAATCTTACAAAAAAGAAAGGAGCTACATCCTCAGACCTTTTCTTGTTTTTATTTTGAGACAGGGCCTCTCTAAATCACTAAATTGCCCAGGCTGGAATTGATGATCTTCCTGCTTCAACTTCCTAAAGTGCTGGGATTATGGGCATGTGCCACCATGTCCAGCAAAAAAAAAAAAAAAAAAAATTGTTACTGCTGGGGACTGAACCCAGGGCTTTTGCACAGAGCTATATATCCCCAGCCCCTTTTTTATTCTGGGTTTGAGACAAGGTCTCATAAAGTCTTGTGGTCCTTTTAGCTCACCCTCCCAGAGTGCTGGGCTCATAGACTTGCATCACCACACCTAGCTTTATCAAACTTTTAAACAAACATTTCCTTTTTTGTGTGTGTGTGCTGGGGATTGAACTCAGGGCCTTGTGCTTGCAAGGCAGGCACTGTAACCACTGAGCTAAATCTCCAGCCCCAAACATTCCCTTTGACCCAACAATTCTACTTCTAAAATGTAATCTACACATATGCTCAAGCATATGTACAAAACTTACATGAAATAGCAGAAGATTGGAAACAATTTAAATGGATTTTTGTTTTGTTTTTTTTGTGAGTTTATTTTGTTTTGTTTTGCATTAACCACTGTGTTACATTCTCAGTCCTTAAATGTTAATTAATATAGGCCCAGATAAATAACAGTGTAGTCATACAATACATAATCTGCAGCCACAAAAAAAAATGAGAGAATTATCAACAAATCAGCCAATAACAAATGGTGGAGGGGCTGTGGAGAAAAAGGAACACTTCTCCACTGTTGGTGGGAATGTAGACTGGTACAACCACTATGGAAATCAGTGTGGAGATTCCTCAGGGAACTAGGTCTAGAGATTCCATTTGACCCAGCTATTCCACTTCTTGGTATCTTCCCAAAAGAATTAAAATCATTATACCGCAGGGATATATGTACATCCATGTTTATAGCAGCACAGTTTGTAACAGCTAAATCGTGGAAGCAGCCCAAATGCCCATCAACAGCAGAATGGATTAAGAAAATGTGGTATTTTTATACAATGGAGTACTACTCTGCCATAAAGAATGATAAGCTTGAGATAGTCCTAGGTAAATGGATGCATCTTGAGACCATACTCTTAAGTGAAATAAATCGGACACACATGTTTAAATACCGCATAGTTTCTCTGGTGGGAGAAACTGAAATGTAAAATGTATTACATTGGGAAAGGGAAGAAAGTGTCCAAATGGGAAAGGGAACAAGGGAGGGGGAAAGGAACAGAGGGACAAGAGAAATAAGAAATGGAAGGAAAAAATGGAAACAAAGCTTTTATAAATAGGGAGGGAAGAGGGAGTGAGGGGAGGGGAATGGGAAAAAAAGAAGCAACAAGGTATATCATGTACAGGTACAAATCCCCAGTGATGAATGTTATCAATATGTATATTGAAAATGTACCATTAAAATAAAGTTTTTTAAAAAATGAGAGAATTATGTGTGTGCTAATGTAGAATGATCATCAAGATCTATTGTTAAACAAAAAAGCACAGTCCTAACATGCTATCATTCCTGTAAAAACTGGCAGTGGTAATACACACTCACAACTATGTATATATGTGTAAAATATCCCTGATGAATTTAACGGAAACCAATGTAATCATTTACCTGATTGCTGCTAGAAAGAGAACTAGATGGCAGAGCCAAGCCATGGTGGTGCACACCTGTAGTCTCAGCACTTGGGAGGCTGAGGCAGGAAGATTGGCGTAAGAGCAAGGCCATCCTGAGCTTCATAGTGAATTCAAGTCCAGCCTGAACTACATAGTGAGACTCTGTCTCAAAAAACCATAAAATAAAATAAAATGAAGAGGGGGAGAACTAGATGGCAAGAAACAATGTAGGAGAGAGACTCCATAGTGTGCAACTTTCTGTATCTTGATATTTTAAATTATGAAAATATATTACCTACTCTAAAAGTAAATAAATAAAAATGTAAAAAATAATTTAAAGCAACTTATTTATTTGGTGAGTAAAATTGATTTTATGAGAAATGCCTTTATTGATGTGCCTCATTTTATGAGATTCTGTTACCAAATTTTATTCTTATTAATTACTCACCACAAGGTTGGGTGAAGTGAGGCGTGATAGTGCAATCCCAGCATTTAGGGAGGTTGAAGCAAGAGGATTGCCAGTTAGTGGCCGGTCTAGGCAATTTAGAGAGATCCTGTCTTAAACCAAAGAAATAAACGGCAAGGTCTGAGGATATAGCTCAGTGGTACAGTGCCCCTGGGTTTGATCCTGTCTTAGTTACTTTCTTACTGCTAGGACAAAATACCTGACATCCACAAGTTAAAGGAATAAAGGTTTATTTTAGCTCACAGTTTGTAGAGGTTTCAGTCCATAGACAGCAGGCTCCAGGGCAGGGCAGCATGGCAGAGGGACCTGGCTGAAGACAAACAGTCCATGGCATCGTAGGCAGGAAGCAGCCTTCCTTCTTCTTTCCCTTTTTATTCCATCCAGGCTATAGGCCTATTGGTTGGTGCCACCCACACACCCAGGGTGGGTCTTCCCTTTCAGTAAATCCATCATCCACACCCAGATCTATGCTAAACCAATCAGCAGACTAGTCTAGTATCACACACCCATGATCCAGTCAGTTTCCAAAAGCCTCACCTGTGAGTGCATGGGACTCTGGGGGGACATTTACATATAAGTCATAACAGGTCCCCAGTATCACCACCAAAAAAAAAAAAAAGTTTGGTGAATATAATCAACCTCTTTTGGCAGAGTTTACAATGTATGTGAACAAATGTTACTTTCTACAATAAACACTGCAACAAATATAATTTTGTTTTGACAATTCACAATCTCAAAAGTACAAATTGAGATTTCTCAGAACTATTAAAATGTTTGCAAAGCTCTGCTCCTTTTTTTTTCTTTTTTTGGTGCTGGGGCTTGAACCCAGGGTCTTGCACTTGCTAGGCAAGTGCTCTACTACTTGAGCTAAATCCCCAACCCAACTCTGCTCCTTTTGATGAACATAGAAACTCAACTTTATGAGGAAGGAATCAAAGAGTATTTTTTAATTTAAATTCAACGATAAATGTTATATAATTATGCACCATTCTTTCCTCTTATCTCTGTGAACAGAAGTTAATGGTTAAAATACTGCTTTGGGCTGGGAATTTAGCTCGGCGGTTAGAGTACTTGCTTTGCAAGCTCAAAGCCCTGAGTTCAATCCCTAGCACCAAAAAACACCACAAAAAAACCCACTGCTTTACCCTCTCAAAAACACTTGTGTCATTTCAAAATTCCTGCTATTGAAGACTGTCGTTCTAGTCTCAACCTAATTATAATCAAAGCTGAATCTAAGATATTTGAGGCTTAGTCAGGCATGGTGGCACATGTCTGTAATCCTAGCACTCTTGGAGACAGAGGCAGAAGAATACAAGTTTGAAGCCAGGCTTGGCAACTTAGTGATTTAGCAAGACCCTGTATCAAAATAAAAAGTAAAAGGGGCGCTGGGAGGGTGTCGCTCAATGCAAAGGCTCTGGGTTCAACTTCCAGTAAAAAAAAAAAAAAAAAAATTAGGACGCATAATATTTCTCCAAAATGTCAATTATTTTCAGAATTTTTTGGAGATTCTCTCCATTTTGTTTTTGCTTTTGTTTTTTGGGTTTGGTTTTGTTTTGGGGTTTTTCTTGGGGGAGTGGTTTTTTGGTTTTCTTTGAGACAGGGTCTTACTATGTTGTAGCCCAGACTGGCCTCAAACTTGTAACAAACCTCCTGCCTCAGCCTCCTAAGTGCTGGGATCACAGGTGTGTACTACAACACCCAGCTTTAGACTCTTGTATTTTAAAATGATAGCTATTGTGATTATGAAGAGAATATCAATTTGCTCTAGGGAGAAGAACCAGCAGCAAAGAAGGGATGGGAAGTTACTAGAAGGTAGATTTCAATCTAACAAAAGGCAGAATTATCCTCTAAGAATGAGAATGATCTCATATGGAAAGTGCTGCTTTTTTTGTTGCTGTTTTTAGTTTAGTTTAGTTTATTTATTTATTTTTAGTTTTTTGAGGCAGGGTGTTGCTGTATCTTGAACTCAGGCTGATCTTGAATTCACTATGTAGTCCAGGCTGGCCTCAAACTTGTAGCAATTCTCTTGCCTCAGCCTCTGGAGTGCTGGGATTACAGGCATATGCTACCATATCAGGCTTGTTTTGTTTTTTTGAAACAGGGTCTCACTGTGTAGTTCAAGCTACCCTTGAATTCGCTATGTAGCCCAGGCTGGCCTCAAACTAGAAGTAATCATCCTGCCTCAGCCTCTCAAGTGCTGGGATTACAGGTGTGCACCACAGTGCCAGCTAGGACGGGCTATTTGGGGCTGGGGATTTAGCTCAGTGGTTAGAGTGCCTGCCTAGCAAGTGCAAGGTTCTGAGTTCGATCCCTGACACCAAAAAAAAAAAAAAAGAATAGGGTATTTATGAGGTATAAACTCTTGGTCACCTGAGATGTGTGGAAAGGGGGCAATTTAGAACGTGTTGGAGATATGAAGATATGATAAACAGGAGATCTATAATGACTACCAAAAGATTTAAGATTCCTTCTTATTCTAAAAGACAGTGGTTCCAAGCCAGGCATGGTGGCACATGCCTGTAACCCTGGCACTCAGGCGGCTGAGGTAGGAGACTCACAGCAAGTTCAAGGCCAGCCTGGGCTACGTAGTGAGTTCAAGTCCAGCCTGAACTACATAGGGAGACACTGTCTCAGAAAACCTAATAAATAAATAAATAAATAAATTTTAAAAGTCAATGGTTCTCCCCTCGAAAGACACTAGCTCTTGAAAGATAAGCAGAAAAAGGGAGGATTTCCTATTATTTTTAATATTCAAGGTCCTGAGACTTGGAAAGAAGGCACCATTCTGAAGGTCTATCTATTGTGAACTCTTAGATGATGAAAAAGACTCCCAATTAATAATAAACAAGCCCCGCCCTGACAATTTAACAAGAGGAACACAAACTTATGGAGTCTGGTGAAACTTCAGCTGCCGCTCCCTGAGGTGCTTGCCCACCGTTCATCAGAACCCAAGACTCAGGGCAGAAGCTTCCAGCAAACATCACCTACTAAAAACACCACCCCTGGCTTCAGGCTGGCCGTTCTCTGGAGAGCTAAGGAGTAGCAATCCAGACACGAACTCTCGAAATTCCTCCCAGAGTCCCAGCAGATGGTTTTTTAGGAAGAGTTTATGGGCCAGGCCCGCAGCAATCCCCTGGGACTGATAGAAAATGTGATTAGCCAGTGTGCTAAAAAGAGGAAGGGAACGTCACACATCAGCAGTGGGAGGGAAACGCTGACCTCAGAACTCATTCCACTTCCTCCTAGCCTTGCAGAGCGCTGGGAGGTCTCTAAGAAGGTAGGAAGGATCAGAAGAACATTGCGCATGGCAGGTGGCGAGTGTCTTTCTGATGTGAAATTGTTCTACTGCGGTGTGTCACAAATTTTAGCATCTATCAGAATCACCTGCTGTGCTCCGTAGGTCCCTCCCCTGGGGCCTCTGATCCATTAGGTCCGGGTCGGGGCTCAAGAATTTGTTTTACTGGCATGGTCCCAGGAGATGCTAATGGTGCCCGTCCAGGAAGACGCTTGGAGAGCCACTTTCCTCCCGTATTTTTCCTTCTTAATTTCTTCTATTACATGCCAGAAACGAAAAGGGAATGATCTACAAGAAAAACAAGAGGGGTTTATACCTTTCTACACTGCTTCTGAGATATCAGTGTCCTGTCTCATAAGACGACTAAGGAGCATTATACAGGGAGCCAGAAGCACTGAGTTGTGGTCCCTGGTGCTGGGCAGGTAGGAGCTGATGACCTTTCAGGCCAGCTGGAACCTTGAGACTGAGGGCATGGGCAAATCAGTCGCCTCTCTGGGGCTCAGTTGAATCAGCTGTAAAATGTTAATATTTAATACGGGCTACAAGACTTCTGAGAAATTTGAGCGTGCATGGGAAGTCTTCCTTGTAGGATGATTCCAGAACCTCATAGGGGAGCTGGTGAAAACTCCTGACTATGGATTCTAAAAGGGACTTGAGGGGCTGGGGATTTAGCTCAGTGGTTAGGGTGCTTGCCTAGAAAGTGCAAGGCCCTGAGTTGGATCCCAGCACCAAAAAACAAAACAAAACAAAACAAAAACAATAAAAGAGACTTGGAAGTATAATTTAGTGGTAGAGCAGGGGTACAGCATGCACAAGGCCTTGTGTTCATCCTCAATAAAACATACACACACACACACACACACACACACACGTCTCTGGGCTGGCAGTATAGCTCAGTGGTAGAGTGCTTGCCTGGAATGCACGAGTCCCTGAGTTTGATCCCCAGCACCAATAAGAAAAAAAAATTATCTCTAAAGAAGAAAAATGTGGATTAAAAATCAGTTAAGTGTCCTCCTTGTCTTGATTAAAAAAGGAACAATGGACAGAGAGTCTTGTGCAGACAGGAAGCAGCTGCTTGGACCTACAAGTACAGTGAGGTAAACTAAGCCTTCTTATGTGAATAATCAGGCAGGTTGCCAGTACTATTATTACATTTTACCATTCTCTGTCTTTTATGACAAGTTACAAACCTACCCCTATTTGCTTGTTTTTTTAATATAAGTAGAAAGGTTAACCTCTCAAGCTTGCGAAGTATGTTTCAGAGAATTACAGAGGGTGCAAACCAGGTTTATTATGGGAGAGAACATTAGTTTGAGAAATATACCTGATATTTTCACTTAATCAGTAAGTGACTTCTCTAGTCAACACCTTCCCTATTCCTCCCTTCATTCCCCAAGTGCATAGATTTCTGGGGATAGAAAGCAGTTCACTTGGGCTTTTCTCCCTGAAGTTGCTGGTTTTAGAGTAAAGTTGCCTCTTACTATTTCTGACTTAAACATCAAGGTGAAATGCATTCTATGGCATGGATTCATGGTGAAGTATTCCACAGGAGTACATTCCTCCTGGACAAGGAGCCAAAGCTCTAGGACAGAGAATTTAAAACTTTGAACCAAGGAGGGAAGCTGGAGGCTGCTGAAACTTTGGTGTGGGACAGAAAGAAATGTGTGCCCAAGGTAGACAGTCAGACAAAGCCTCCAAGTTTCAGGGAAACTCCTAAATCAACCATTTAGACCTGGAGTCACTCCCTCTTCGCTGGCATCATAAACTTTCATGAGAGACTTTGGCACCTGACCCAGCCTTCACGTACTGCCCTGATTGCCAACGAGTGATCCCTGTACCACCAGCAACAGTTACCACCTGGGGACATGTTGGAAATGCACATGCTTGGGCCACCAAGGCCAGCTGAATCAGACACTCTGGGTGTGGGACCCAGAAACCTGTATGACAAGATTTCCGTGTGATTCTGATCAGCTCTGAAGTTTGAGAGCCGCCGGGCTATTACAACCCCACGACAACTTGGATGACTTCAACATTCACCCAAGTGACCCATCCAGAACTTTGACCTCTCTGCTCCTTGATCTCCTCAATTCTAACGACAGCCACCCACTCCCACAGCTGCACCTAGAACCTTCCTAATAGCACTTCCTTCCTGTCTGGAGTTTGAAATATCTCAATTATTTACCACAATCTCTTCTTGATTTATTTACTCTCTATGCTTCCCTTAAAGGATGACAGACTCTCCTATGGCTTCAATAAAGACAGGTGGGGCGGGGGAATCCTAGATCTGGAATCCGAAATTTTGTGCTAGCTCACATTCTCTACGCATAAACTCTTCCTCAGTGCCAAATGCCAGCTCCACCTGGCTATTCTGCTGTCATCTCACAGCAGCACGTGCAACGACGGTCGGCTCCGTTTTCCCTTCTTGTACTTTCTCTCTCAGCAGCAGAGACCCACAGATGTCACCTGGGACTCGTCCTTCACACCTTCCTCTCCTTCGCCCCTTTGCACCAAGCGATCACCCAATCACATCCACTCTACCTCTTCTGGGGCCATGTGCAAATTATTCATTTACTCTTCAGCAGATATTAAAGCTTCACAGGGCTGGGGATTCAGCCCAGTGGTTACAGTGCTTGCCTTGCCAGTACAAGACCCTGAGTTCGATCCCCAGCAACAAAAAATAAAAAAAAAAAGCTTCACAAAGCTCTTTCCAAACCAAGAATTCTGTGGGCGATTTCTGAAATCAGTTCCCGCCTTCTCTGAATTCCTACCACCGGGCCCAGGACTAAGCTGGCGTCACTCTCTCATCTTTAACTAAACACCTTCATAGAAGGCCGATTGTTCTCAACACTGACTTCATTTTAGAATCCCCTAGAAGCTCCCCAAACTATACCACCTTGACTCACCACCCAGATAATTTAATAATAATTTAATTTTAAGAACCCCTGGTTTAAATCTAGACTTTGAGGTAAATCTGATTCTAGGGTTAATTCTCCAGAAGCCTCTAGGGGAATTTTTGAAAAAGTATGATCCTCCTCATAAATTTTAATTTAACACCTACGTTTTTACCAGTAGATAAAAATAGCAGATCAGAATGGCATCCTCATTCATCTGCATTAAATTATCAGTTTAATAATTGCCTACTGAAGTACTTTACCTTTACTCTCTCGGGCTACTTCCTCGGGAGCCAGGCGTACTCCAGTCATCCTTTTCCGTGGTGCTCTTGATGTTTCTACCCCCACACAATACCCTTACAGAATACTCAGGGAAAATGAAAGATATATTTTTCTTTTCAAAGAGAGAGAAGGCCATCGTGAAGGAGAAGTCACAGGAACATTCTCAAACAGATTCATTTTAGGAAAGAGTATTCACATAAAAGTGAGAAATGGTTTTCTTAAAATTATTCATGTTTGTGTACACCGGGAAAGTTGTTTTTTTTTTTTTTTCTTTTTTTGAGACAGGATCTTGCTATGTAGTGCAGGCTGGCTGTGAACTCACAGCGATCCTCCTACCTCAGCCTCCCAAGTGCTAGGATTATAGGCATGTGCCACCACACCCAGCAGGTTCTTTATCAACCTGCAGAAATCAGAAATATGGATTCCCCTGCTTAAAGCCTACAGCTTAGACCGGTGTTGTAGTCTTCTCATTGGTCTCTCTGCTTCGAATATACATACATATATATGTAATATATGTAGTGAGGTATATAATATAGGTAATAAAATACATGTAATTTATATATTTTTCAATGTGCCATAAAACTCATCCTTTTAAAGTGTACAGTTCAGTGGCTTTTAGTAATATTCACAAAATTGTGCAACCATTGAGGTAAGATAAAAGATAAAAGAAATAAAAACTAGATAGAAAGGAGACAAGAAAATCGAGACATTAAAATTGTACTTTTCAAAAAACCCTGCAGCTTCAAGGTATAAAAGTTACTCAAGTCTTTTTTACCCTTCCACAAAATTCACTTAAAAATTTCTAAAGGTCCTTTTACAATAAGCCTGTAAATCCAGGCTCTTAATCTGTCCTTCTCACCTGTCCTCAGGAGTAGATGGCTCGCATGAAAACCTGGCGGACAGTAAGAACAGGTGTTCTAGATCACTCACCTTGGAGATGCCCCCTTAAATGTACCCAATTCTGTCTCATAGTGGTCTCGTTTTCTCTGAGCACCTGAACTCTACTCTTGAGTGTGTCCTAAAATTCTCTTATAAACGCTTCTCATGTCTCTTTTACAAATACATCCTGAAAATTCTTTTTCAGGAGCAGGAATCAACAGACCTACAAACATAGCTGGGCATGGTGATGGGCACCTGTAATCTCAACACTCAGGAGGCTGAGGCAGGAGGATTGCTGCTAGTTCAAGGCCAGCCTGAGCTACATACTAAGTTCAAGGCCAACCTGAACCACATAACAAGACCCTGTCTCGAAGAAAAAAACCAAAAACAAACCTACTGAACGTATTTTAAAGGGGTGGGATAGGTTCCTTATTTCAGTCCCAGGGACCTCTCAGACTTAGCCTGGTGACATTTATCTTGGTGACCACAAAGGCACATGACGGAGGCTTGGCAACTGTGGAGACCTTCCCTCTGGTAAGCTCAGGAAAGAGGCTTTTCAGTATTTTCTCTCTTCTCTCTCCCTGTCTCCAATCCTTTAGCTTTTTTATTGGTATCACTTACCAGGGAGAGGCAGAAAACTGTAGAGTACAAGAGACTTCATGCGTCGCACCCTGTGGAGATGGGAGGAGAAGCCTAGTTCTGTTTCCCCTGAGGGGACTTTGCAAACCTCTGAGTTCTGTGTGTGTGTGTGTGTGTGTGTGTGTGTGTGTGTGTGTGTTACAGGTCTCTGGATAGAAGGATCTTTGCAGGAGATTTTTAGTAAAATCTAACTCTTGTGTATAAGACCTTTTCCTGCTTTCTTGACCTTTTGATAAAGGTTAACATAACTCAGATTTCTGGGTGACTAGCAGGGACGCCTGGGCTAGTCGGTGACAGAAAACAGAGCAGAGCTGGCCCCCTGGGCAGTTCCGACTCTGGGGAAACAAGACAGCGCTGTCCCTCCCTGGAGTCCTAGCTCTAAAAACGCAGAGCAGGCTACACATTCAGCATGACCTCGGCATGGGGGGCGGCGCAGGTGGCTTTGCTGGGGTTGGGCGCCCACTGCTCCCCAGGCTGTAGGACCCTGAGATGAGGCAGGCGGCTCTGGTGGCTTGATACCCTCCAGGGGTCCTGTCTGTCTTTCTTTTTTTCCTTCTCTATCTCTTTCCAAAAGTACACAAAAGAAACTTTAAAGGCATAGAGTAGATCTTACCTGATAGTAGGTAACTCAATGTCTGTCCCCGAAACGTTATCTTCAGGTTATATTTTATAAACTTGGGACCAATTTAAGTTAAAATATTTTTAAAAGTTGGTTTTTCTCAAAGGTAGATTAGAGAGTAAAAGACAAAGCCTCAAAGCTCTTCTCTCTTTCTCCCTTCTGACTTATTGGTTATAAGTCTATAGTGTTTACTGCACTCGCTTTGGGGGCACATATACTAAAAGTCCAGGGGCTGGGGATTTAGCTCAGTGGTAGAGCACTCGCCTAGCAAGCACAAGGCCCTGAGTTTGATCCCCAGCACCCTCCCCCCCCAAAAAGTCCATAGTATTAACTAATAAAAAAGGTACTCAGAATAGCTTAAAGTATTAAAAATACTGTTATGACTTACATAAGCAAAAGAAGAGTTAATTGATAACCTGGAAAAAATTCTGACCAGTCTATTTATAGTTCTACACTCACAACTGTAAAAAAAAAAAAGGATATAATTCAGTATGGCCAATACATCTAAATATGCACCTTAATTTAATATCATTGTTTTATGTGTTACAAATGTTACCTTGTCTGTTTGATTGCCTGTTAATCTTTTTTAACAACTGCCTAAAATAACCTGCAGGTTCTTCATTTAAAAAAAATTTTTTTTCTTTTTTGCCCTCTATTAGGGCTTTCCAAACAAAGAATTGATGGTACGGGTTTTGGGGGGATAATCAAACTCAAAACATTACAAGATGATAACTGGGTATGGCTCTTAACCTGTCTCTCTCACCTGTAAACTGTGCTTCCTCCATCCTCAGCAGTAAATGGCTCCCATTATAACCTGACAGGCAGTGAGAACAGGTGTCCCAGATCGCCCACCTTGGAGACGCCCCCTTAAATGTACCCAACTCCAGCTCACAGTGGTCTCACTTTCTCTGAGCACTCACACTCCACTCTTGAGGATGTCCTAAAATTCTCTTATAAACCATTCTCATGTCTCTTTTACTAATCTACCCTGAAAATTCTTTTTCCTCAACAGGAGTCAACAAACCTATAAATTTATTACTTATTTGTTTATTTATTTATTTTGAGACAGGGTCTTGCTATGTAGTTCAGGCTGACCTCAAACTCAAAGCAATCCTCCTGCCTCAGCCTCCCAAATGCTGGGATTACAGACATGGGCCACCCCACCCAGCTGTATAAACTTATTTTATATTTATTTATTTATTTTTGGTGCCAGGGATCCAACTCAGGGCCTTGCACTTCCTAGGCAAGCACTCTAATCACTGAGCTAAATCCCCAGCCCCGTAGTTTTTGTTTTGATACGGGGTTTCATTAAATTGTCCAGGCTAGCCTGAAATTTGCAATTCTCCTGCAATTCAGCCTGCTCAGTGGCTGGGATTACAGGTATGCACCACTGCACCCGGCAGCTCTATGCCTTTGTCCATGGTGTTCCCTCTGCCAAGCAGCCCTTTCTGACTCTTTTCAACTATGTCTTCCGCTTGCCCTCTAATATTAGATTCCCATGCCTCCTTCTCTGGAAGGCCTTTCCTGACCATCGTTAAACTGCTTATCCTTTCCGAGCTTAGACTCTGCTCCATTGGAGTTATCCCTTTCATTTGCCTCCCAACTAGACTGTGAGCTCCTTGACAGCACCGACCAGATTTGATTTATCTCTGTCTACAGCCCAGAGCATGGCCCGATGGGAGGAAATAAATTTCATGCCATCCTGGTGTCCCTCAGATGCCCCCTGGCTCAAGTGTTAAGAACTTGTTCCAGCTTCGTGGGAGAAGACAGAGCCAGTTTACCTTTGGGTATATTAAAATAGCCCAGACCTCAGACAGAAAATCAGTCACAAGGGTACAAAATAGCTGAAAGATAAAACATTCTAATAAAGCTGCGTGTGGCGACACATGCCTGTAATCCCAGCACTTGGGACGCTGAGGCAGGAAGATCACAGCCACGAGTTCAAGGCCAGCCTGGACTACATAATGAAACCCTGTTTCCAAAAAAATAAAGAATAAGGTAATATTCCCTTTTATTCTCATAATATTCCCCTTAATATTATGAAAGGAAAGAAATGGATTAATATTAAGGGGAAATATTGCAATATTATGGATCAGACACCTTCCCATTCACATAATTATCTAACTGAAGCAGCAGATTATAGTCTTGTTAATAGCACAGACTCTCCTTGGGTTTGCTACCAGACCCACACTTTTCTGTGCCTCAGTTTCTTTATAAAGTTTGTGTTACAATTTTACTTCCCAGCATTCTAGTAAGGATTAATTGGATTACCACATGTTTATACTATGTAAATAAGACTCATAGAATAGGACTAAGATGATGTAACTGTTAAATAACTCTTAGCTACTATAAAACCCTCCTAGGAATCTTGCACTCTGGATGTTATTATGCCCATTTCATAGATGAGGAAACTGAAGCTTAGAGAGAATGACTTACTTGCCTCATGTCATAGAATTAAATTGACCCCCAGAACTAGTAAGTGATGCAGATTTAGTAATTCGTGTGAACATTTTCTTGGGGTCTTGTCCACAGGGTATTTTTCTATAAAGGTTCATCGGTCCATGTCCTACAAATTGTGTGTCTGTCACGGACGTGTTTATATGTACATGCGTAAAATTCCACTCCTCCAGTCATCCTGATTTATCTTTTTTTTTTTTTTTTTTTTTTGTGCCATGGATCAAACTCAGGACTTTGAGCTTGCTGGGCAAGCACTGTAACCACTGAGCTAAATCCCCATCCCCAACCCTGAGATATCATCTGTTCAATATTCTAGTCCTTTTCTCGGAGGTCACATGCATGAAAATACTTTATTCTTCCAAAAAATTCTGAGTCTGATTCCCAGCACCCAAAAAACAAAACAAACAAACAAAAAAAAAAAACCAAGGCTGTGCTAAGCCCTTCCTAAACTAGGAATCCTGTGGGTGGCAAATTCCCTAACTAACAGGAACTCTTTTATTCCACGTTCTTTCTACTGGATCATGTGCCCTCTCTTTTTTTGGGTGCCAGGGATTGAACTTGGGGCCTTGTGCTTGCTAGGCAAGTGCTCTACTACTTGAGCTAAATCCCCAGCCCCTGCTCTCTCTTTTGTGCTGTGTTGTACACAGGACACCGAGGACACAGAAGTGAGTCAGACCCAGCCCCCACCACTGAGGTGCTTAAGTCTAATGGAGAAGAAGACAGACAACAAGAAAAAAAAGATTGATACTTATAAAAAGAAGCATAGTTAGGCAGGGGGGTAGAGTTCAGTGGAAAAGCACCACACAAGTCCCTGAGTTAGATCCCTAACACCACAAGGAGAAAAGAAAGGGTGATGCCTACTGGAGTACAGCAGCTTCCCGGCCAGCTCAGGGGCGAGAGTCAGGGCAGGCTGCCTAGTAGAGGTGCTGTGTGACCTGGGATTTGAAGGAGAAGGATGACTCACTAAATTACAAGAGTGGTGAGCATTCTATGTATAGAGAACTGCTTGTGTGAAAGCAGCGGAGCAGGATACCAGGTGCTGTGCTTAGGCTCTACAAATACAGTGTGTATGGGAGGGGAAGACCAAGCTGGGAAGGCAGGCTGGGGCACATTACTGTAGGGTTTGTGGACAAAGGTAAAGAACTTCATCTTTAACACTATGTGACATTTGGCTTCAACTCCCTTCTTGAACAATTCTTTCTTTCTTGTGCTTTGATTCAGACGGTCAGCATTTGGTTACATTTAAAAGTCCCAATTAATTTATTTACCCATGCCCATGTGTTTAGCACCTACCTGTACCAGTTTCTACATACAGGCAGGAAGCTTCAGGAATAGACTTGAGGTCATAACTTTAAACCTTGTGAGCTTTTTTAGAAGGCTTGATATAATTTACCCTGAAAGCTGATCCTTTCCCTGCCTCGGATTTTGCAACCCGGCCGGGTCATTTGGACTTCCCTGAGCCTGCTGCCCTGAACCAAGTCCACACATAAATTGTGGAAAGGGCTGTAGACATAAGCTGAAGCAGTCAGCCTGAATGGCGAACAAGTGCCTATTGTTCTCAGGCACATGGAACCTCTAAGTGAGAGGGAGAAGGAAAAGAATATCAGGTCCCTACCTTGTGAGATTTCACAATCAAAAAATAAGAAGTTCAGTCTGGAAGACAAATTATAAATCATTAGTCACATCAGGTAAACTGAGAACTTACAAAGTACCTGACTATGTCTTAGGGACTGCTGGGTAAATAAATAAACAAATCAGACCTGGTTCCTATCCTTAAGGAGTCCACAGTCTGGTAAAACAGATACTGTAATAAAAAGCAGAAAATGACTGTTAGTTAGGCTGGTAGTTAGACATTAGGGGACGTGAGGGACAAAGAGGGAGTCCACTGGCATGCTTTGCCAGTTATACTTGAACAAAGACCTCAATGTATGTTGTATTTCTAATCATTTATTGGGTCTCAGGTCCATATGTGCAAGGTCTCTATTTCTAGAACAAGTCATTGAACAGGCTGTGGCAAGGATTCCTGGTTGCCACGGCCTCCAGCCCAATGGTATCAAGAAAGGAAACTTAAATTTCTTACATGATTAAGGCCCCTAAGGGAACAGTGACCATACGAAAAGGACTGGAAGACATTTAACAATGCCAAAGAACCTTTTAAGCATCATAATTACCCCAGTTCCCCGAACCCCAGGAGTAACTTTCTTTGTGTGTGTATGGTACTGGAGATTCAACCCGGGGTCTTTGCACTGGACTATATTCTCAGCCTTTCTAAAATCTTTTTTTTAATTTGAGACAGGGTGTTGCTAAGTCAGTAGGCTGCTCAAGCTGTGCACAAACTTGTGTTCTTCCTGTCTCAATCTCCCAGAGAGCTGGGACTACAGGTGTACAGCACCCCACCCGGCTCTTAGGAGTAACTCTTGTGTGCACAAAAAGTTTCCAGCCTTGAACTTGGTGCAGAAGTCTTTGTGACACTGTGTCCCACTTAAAGGTGTAACTCTCCCTACATCCACTTTACAATAAATTCTACCTAGACTTCTGCATGGCCGCTTGTGTGTCTTGACCGAATTCCTTCATCGAGGGCACAAAAGGACCGTGGAGGCTGCCAGGGGACAGGGAACCAGGTTCTTGGAGACATGACCACAGTGCTCCAGGAGGTGGAGTTCTTGGCTGCCTCATCGCAGCCCATCATCAACCAGTAACTGCTAAGAAGTCCCCTAGATGAGGGCTGTGAGGTCAAGGGTGTCCACTCTGTGAGCTAAGCTAGAGGTAGTGGAAAAATGCGGAGAAGAGCAGTGGGTCACAAGACAGCTTCCTCTAGTACAGGTCGGGAAGAATTGAGTGTCAGGCTCCACAGGGGTCCGTCCAGGGGCAGGCCTGGGTGCCGAGCCAAGGACATGTGCAGGGTGCACCCCTTGGTTTCTAGATGATGCGGCTCTCTGCCTCTCGGAAAGACAAGTCCCTTTCCTTGCTGGGCCTGGCATACTCTACAATGAGGGGGCAGAAGATGATGTTCAAAATCTTTCCAGCACAAGTAACCCCTAAGTCAGATGTAGAGCAGTACTTCTCAAACTTTATTGTGCATCGAGTCACCTGGGCGTGTTTTTAAAATGCAGATTCTGGTTCAGTAGACCCGAGTGGTGATCCAAGATTCTCCGTTTCTACCCGAGATCCTAAAGGATACCAATGCTGCTGATTCACATACTACATTTTGAGTAGCAAGGACTTCAAGTCATTGTTCCCAAGCTGTAAGTTGTGTAAGTTATCTGATTAGAAATAGCATTCTATTTCATTTTTACAGTGTCTGAGAGGTAAGATGAGGAAACAATATATTGGGGGTTGTATGAAACATCCTTAGAATTTGGGTATTAGGGTTGGCCTGTCTCCTCCCAGAACTGGGTTGGTGTAAAGAGTATAAGTATCATTGTACAGATCTGGAGACTGAGGATCTGAAAAAAGAACGAGTTTAGCCAGAGCCACACTAGAACTAGCAGAACAGAATTAGAACAGAAGCCCCTGGACCCCTGACCCAGCACAATTTCTTGATTATTCTATGTTGGTTGAGATGTTCCTTTATTCATTCAACACAGATTTATTACACAACTACATTTCAACCTAATGCCAACATGTGAATGGTGAGAGAGTTATCTTTCAACAACTAGAAAGAGTGAAATACACAAATGTAAGGGGCAAAGGCTTATTGGAGTATGCGGCTTATATACCTATCAGCTCTAGTTGCAGCTTATAGAGGAAGCAGAGAGACATTAATATTAATCTCTGGCTTTTGTACCCACATTCATCAAATATTTGCCAAGCCCTATCCTGTACCAGGCCATATGCTAAATTCTGATGATGTAGGTGTGAGTCAGAGGCAGCTCACAGCTTAATTTAATATAGCATTTTCCTGTTTACAAGCCCTTTCTGCTTCATTAATAATAACTGCTATTTTCTGAGTGTTTAATATGTGCCAATGTTGTAACAAGCTTTAAACATCACTATCATGATTATTTTAAGCCTCGAAAATCTTATTAGAAGTATGCCAGAGAATTTTGTCTGTTTTGTTCATTGATATATCTCTAAACTCTAGAAAAGCACTTACCACATGATAGGCACTCAAACAGTTTTGTCATATGAATGAATAAAACATATGTTACGTAGCTACATCCTTTACCTCCATTTCACAAATGTGTAAACTAAGGATCAGATAGGGAAATGCTTTGCTCAAGGCCTTCCGATAGTGAAAGGCAGAACCGAGAGAATCCAGAACTGTCTGACCCAAAAATCTAACAGTTTGTATATCAGTGATTCTCAAGCTTTAGCATGCACCAGAATTATCTGGATAGCTCATTAAAACACAGATGATTAAGGGAGCCCACGCTCAGAGCCTCAAATTCTGTAGGACTGAGTGAGGTAGGATAGAAAGGAAGGGAAAAGGGTAGGAAGGACAGAAAGGGTAGGCACATGCAAGCGGAAGGAGAATGGTGTGAATATGTCTGCTAACTCAGGCTCCTTGGATTTAAAGGGTAGCTGTCTCTGACTTCTAGGTGTCTCCCACTGAGTCACTGGCATCAGAACCCTGTCCTTAGGGTGGGGCGATAGGCTTTGGTTATTATGTTTTGTACTTCCTCTAAGAAGGTGGAAGTATAGATAATCCTTAAAATGTTTATGGTTGAACTTTTGGGGAAGGGAGTGGGTCACTCAGCTACTTTGTTTCTAACTGTACTAGATCCCCAGCACACACTTGCACACACACAAACGTCCTTTAAAAAATGTCCTTTTAGGGGTTGGAGATTCAGCTCAGTGGTAGAGTGCTGCAAGGCCCTGAGTTCAATCCTCACCACCACCAAAACAAAACAAAACAAAAAATGTCCTTTTAATAAAAACTGCTGCTTCGGACACAAACCCAGTTAAAAAAGATTCCTAAGGCTCTCAGAGACATAACAAGAGTTGGCCATTCCCATCTACCTGTAAACAGGCCTCTCCAGTGATAGTGGGCCTTTTAGAGCTTTCAGTGATAACAGCCCATCCATTGTGGCACACATGCCATAGGTTCGCCACCACTAGAAGAGACTAGTACAGATAGAAACAAAGGAGCTGAGTGAGGCACTCCCTTCCCCAAAAGCTCAAGCATAAACATCATTTTAAGGATTATCCAGGCTTCCATCTTCTTAAAGGATGTACAAAACATAATAACAAAAATCCTAAATAATCACCCCGCCCAAGGGGGCAGGGTCCTGGTGCCAGTGAAAAACTCATTGAAAGGCACTGATGGCTACGCTTTAAATTCAAGGAGCCTGAGTTAGCAAGAGGCCATTCCCTTTTTGCTTTCCTTGCATGTGCCTTTCACCTTTTGCTCCTATCCTTTTTGCCTTTCTGCCCCTTTCCCTTTCCCTCATCCTGGCTGCTACCTTCCCAGAGATCTCCAATAAACGTGGTTACTTTCTACCTACTACAGAGTGTACACTTGGCAATTCTTTCCTCATCGTACACAAGAACCTGGACTATTTTTGGCCCACTCAACTGTAACAAGACCATCCATTTTTGTCTGCAAATGAGCTTTTCCCTCATGGAGGGGCTACTTGTGATGGCTGTCACCTATGAAGGAATTGAATCCTCTCTTTCCATAGATTCCCAAATTCCACAGATTTCCAACCCCAAATCCTTGTAAATATACCAAGCTTGAGGCCACAAGGAACCACTCACTCTCTTGAGGTCCCACACTCAATTTCTTTGAGTGAGTACTTTTAAAATTCTACCTAATAAGTCTCTTTACGCCTCTTACAGACATGTCCTCAAAGTTCTTTTCCTGTGATGAATGTCAGGGAACCTACAAGCTACCTTTCAGCCTCTAGGGCCTTGCTAGGTAGCCCAGGCTGGCCTTGAACTTGTTATCCTCCAGCCTTAGCTTCCCTAGTGGGCCAGAAGTAGTCCAGGTCCTTGTGTAGGATGAGGAAAGAATTCCAAGCGCACACTCCATGGTAGTTAGCTGTGTTTATTGGAGATCTCCAGGAAGGTAGCAGCCAGGATGAGGGAAAGTGAAAAGGGTAGGCACACAAGAGTGGAAGAGAATGGCGTGCAAATGTGGTGTGACTGCTAACAGGGGGGAGGGTGGCTGCTAACTCGGGCTCCTTGGATTTAAAGGGTAGCCGTCTCTGATTTCCCGGTGCCTCCCACTGAATTTCTCACTGGCGTCAGAACCCTGCCCTCTATGGTGGGGGAATAGGCTTTTCTTATTATGTTTTGCACTTCCCCCAAGAAGGTGGGAGTATAGATAATCCTTAAAATGTTTATGTTTATAGTTAAACTTTTGGTGAATGAAGTGGGTCACTCAGCTCCTTTGTTTCTTTTTTCTTTTTTTTTTTTTTGGGTGCTGGGGATCGAACTCAGGGCCTTGCACTTTTGTTTCTAACTGTATTCTAACAAGCACTAGGATTACAGGTATGCACCACCAAGTTCAGTTCAAGGTCCATATATATATATATATATATACATATATATACATATATATATATATATATATATATACATATATATATATTTTGTACTGGGGATCCAACTCAGGGCCTTGTGCTTGCTAAGCAAGCACTCTAACCACTGAGCTAAATTCCCAGCCGTCAGGGTCCATATTTTGAAAACCATTCTACACCAACCAGCCTTCCAATGTCTCATTTATTTCTAGAGGATGAAAAGAAGGGAAATTAATATCCAATAGCAGATGAGGAAAAATGGGTCAGAAAAGTAACACAGCTTTTCCAAGGTCTCATAGCAAACTCCAAAGTCCTTATCATCCCTAATAAAACTTGCTGCCTCAGATACAGACAGAAGAGAAGCAAGGAGGAGGGTATTTGTCAGGAGGACGCCAAGATAAGGGCGGAAATGCCACCACCTAACTTGCTACCGTGAGGGAAGCATTCAGAGCTCTGTGGCTAACTTACTGGGTGCCCCGGGACGAGCCCCTGCCTGCCTGGACCTCAGTCTTCTTCCTACTGCAGGCGCCTTTGAACAGCCGGGGAGATCCAGAGGCAGGCAGAGAAGCAAAGGTTACACCGAGCGCTGTTGTGAACGCTTTGTGCTGGCTCGAGGCCAGGCAGGTCGTGCGAGCGAGAATGGTGTGATGGTGTGATGGTGAAGCGCAGTCGGCGCCAGTCTGAGCTGGGCTGGCAGGTGTCAACAGCCTTTCTGTGTCTTTGCGAGCGTGAATCCGTGAGGGAAGCCTGCAGGCTCTCCAGACCCGACTTTGAGGGACGGACTGACCACGGGAGGAAGGGCAGGTTGCCGGCACCGTCATCCTACCCGAAGCCGAGGGTGCCCAGGGGATCTGCAGGAGCCCCAGGCGAGCTTTGCATGCCCCGTCTCCCACTGGCACCTTTAGCTACGCCCACTGGTGAGGAAGGCGGGCTCTATTTAGACACAAGCACCAATCCCAGGCCCTCAGAGTGATGTCAGGCAAACGCGATTAGCTTTACTTCTGTGCCGGGGGGCAGGTGCTGCTGCCTCCCAGATGTACAACACTTTGGCGGAGGCTTAGCGGACTCCGTGACCTTGAGGAAATCACCTTGTATCCTCTGAACCTTTTTAAAAATAGATATTAAGGCAGGCGTGGTGGCTCACGCTTGTAATCCTAGCACTGAGGCTAAGGCAGAAGGATTTCAAATTCAAGCACGGATTGAGCAATTTAGCGATTTAGCCAGACTCCATCTCAAAATAAAAACTAAAACAGGGCCGGGGACGTAGCTCAGTGCAAAAGCTCTGGGTTCAATTGCTAATAGTGGGGGAAAAAAAGAAATATTAATACCTGAATATCCTGAAATGGTCCATAAGACAGAGAACACATCCAGGGGAGAGCATTATACTTCTAAAAAGTACTTTTATTTTGTCTGCTTAAGAGAGTAGTGTGTGGCTCTTATAAAAAATAAATATGGTATAAAAACAGTAGAAGTCCCTTGTACATTATGCCCTCACTCGTTCCTAGCCCGTAGTTAGCAACTATTAACACTTAAGTATATTTTTCCTAAATTTGCTGTTGTTGTTTGAAACAAGGTCTCACTAGGTAGTTCAGACCAGTCTTGAACTCATTCTGTAGCTCACGTTGGCCTCGAACTTACTATCCTTCTTTTTATTCTTATTTTATTTTTTGAGGTCCTGGGGATACAACCCAGTCCCATGTGAACGCTAGGCAAGCGCTCTACCACTTAGCTACACCCTCAGCCCCTGCTCTATTTTTGGCCCTGTGATCAGCACAAGAAATCAGTCTGGTGGGAGGTATAGACTCTCTTGCCATTATAGGCACGATGAGAAACATTTCTGAAAGAAGAATTACTCTGAGCCAGGCGCTATGCTGAGTTCATTGTATATATAAATTTTTAGTCCTACTGACAGACAATGGATCTGCATTTACAGAACAGCAAGTGGGCCCACAAATGTGATTGATTCACAGGATTTAGTAAATATGGGACAGGGATTCTGAACTAAAATCTCTCCCCCCAAAGCCATGCCTTTCCTAATAATTACACCACAATTAAACAATTAGTGTGGAGCAATGAAGTGAGAGCTTTTAAACTTATTTTGGGTGTGTGTGGTCATTGCGTCTGGGAAAACTTTACAGAGGAGAATGTTGATTTGGGCAGAGAAGTTTGATTCAGGGACCAAGAACGCCGGTAAGCAGGGTCACAAACCTGGAACCTATTCAGAGAACCAAAGATTGAGAGAGGTGTAGGGGAAGACAGGCAGGAGAGAAGGCTAGAATCAGATTTTAGAAGGCCTTGAAGGACAGGGTGAGGTAGGAGGTGGGCTCGAGACTAAAGGCCAGGTCTTCCAGCCTTGGGGATGTGTTCTGAGGGCTCCCCCTAAAGGTGGTCAGGGGTATGAGAAACCATGAGTAAAAGTGGCATATCACCTTGGAATATCAAATTTCAACAGTTTGGAGGAAAAGGCAGTCGTGTGTTATCCTGTGAAAGACGTACTGGGGAATTGTCCATGAAATCATAGGAAAAACTAAACCTGAGAAATCAAAGAATGTGTCAGCTGCAGGTAAACTGCTCCCGAATAACGAGGTGACTGGACATGATCTATTCTCTGTTGCCTATAGGATAGGTTAGAAGTGAAGCCTTGGGAAACATTGCAAAAAGGTGATGGGAAATCTTGGATTGAGCTCCACCGGGGCTCTAGACTAGGGCTGGTTGGGATTCCAGTGAATGAGAGCTCTCTCTAGAGACCTTGAAAAAGCAATAATAAGCAAAGTTCCTCCTCCGCATTCATTGCCATATTCCCCTTCTACTTCACTCGTTCATTCAACAAATATCTATGGCGCACCAACTTCCTCCTTACTGTGTGCTGTGGACAAGTAACTAAACCTTTCTGTACCTCAGTTTCCTTATCTGTAGATAAGAGTACCTACATTGCCACAATGAGTGTCACAGTGAAAATAAAATGAGTTAGTATAAATTCTCAGAAATAGAGCCTGAAATGAAAGTTCAGTAGTGTTGAAGGATAGGCTATTATAATAATGTTATTACTACAAGCTTTATTGCTGCTGTATTCAGTCATCATTAGTCACGGTTACTCGTGTTGGTGGCAACCGATGGTCTGGAAAAACGGGGATAAACCAAGCTTTCCACTGCGCTCATATGGATTTACGATTACCGGTTTACCCTGCTACATAGAAGGCACACAAAATGCCTGATGGATGAACAAATGTTTACCAATGAGTTCAAGTTCTTTAGAGCCAGGGACCACAGGTCTGTCTTTCAGATCCCTAGGACCAAACACCTGGTTAAGTACACAGCGTTTAGGGTTTCCGGAACTAACGATGAATCCATGGATAAACGGATAAATGACTGAAGGCAGAAAGTCATTGAGGCGACAAAGACGGCTCCAATAAGGTGTTGCACAAAGTCCTGCACCAGTTTTAGGACTCGGAAGCGCGCAGGAAAAGCGCGGACCAAGGACTTCAACTGCGCAAGGGCCGACGGGAAGGCCAGCCCCGCCGTGCCGGGAGAGCGCAGGCGTCAGCGCCCCGGCCCCGCCCATGCCCCGCCCAAGCCCTCCCTCCCTCGGGTCACGTGACCGCGGGGTGCGGAGCTGGGCAAAGTGGGTTGGGCTACCGGGAGCCATGGCTGGCTTGGTGGACTTCCAGGACGAGGAGCAGGTGAAGTCCTTTCTGGAGAACTTGGAGGTGGAGTGTAACTACCAGTGCTATCGCGAGAAGGACCCGGACGGTGAGTACCACCGACAAAGTCTGGGGACTCGTGGGTGCACACGTGTGTGGGGAACTGAGGGGCCTCGGAGGGGGTGGCGTGGCTTGCTGAAGACGCGTCGGGACGCGGCGTGTGGAACGCTCAAGACCTGGTGTGGCGGGAAGGGCGTTGTGTCCCACAG
>PVJO010015249.1:0-45612 GCA_004026905.1 Hystrix cristata | reverse complement strand
TTTTTTCTTTCTGTGGTAGGGAGGATTGAATTCAGGGCCTTTGTACTGAGCTACATCCCCACCCCTATTCAAATTATTTTACTTGAGAGAGGGTCTCACTAAATTGCCCAGGCTAATCTCCAACTTTTGATCCTCCTGTCTCCGCCTCCCAGAGTACTGGGATCACAGGCATGTGCCACCACACCTGGCTGGAAACTGGAAGCTTTAAAACCATCATTTTCACATTCAAAACAGAAGGAACCACAATGGAAGTAGAAAAACTGGGCTGCGGATTTAGCTTAGTGGTTAGAGTGTTTGCTCAGCAAGCGCAAGGCCCTGAGTTCAATACCCGGCACAAAAAAAAGAAAAAAGAAAAAAAAAATAAAGTAGAAAAACTTTAAAACTAGGGACACCCACTTTTTGGCCTTCCTATTTAATGACAGCTTCAAAGGAATAAAGTCCAGCTATACTCACTGGACATCTGCTGTATGATCCAAATCTGAGGGAGAGAGGGAAAAGTTTAAATTACTGAATTTGATTCTCAACAGCACAAGAAACTAACTCTAGCTCATTATATTCATCATTAAGAACATCATCCTTGGGTTGGGGATTTAGCTCAATGATAGAGCACTCACCTAGCAAGTGCAAGGCCCCGAGTTTGATCCCCAGCACCCACTTGCCAGGCATGGTGGTGCATGCCTGTAATCCCAGCACTTGGTAGGCTGAGGCAGAGGGATTGCCATGAGTTTGAGACCAGTCTGAGTTCAAGACCAGCTTGGACTACTCAGCGAGACCCTGTCTCAAAGAAAACAAAGAACATCATCCTTAAAGAACAAGAAAATTGGAGGCATCTGAGACCTTCTGCTATCTAGTTAGAGCACAAAGTTAACTGCTGCTAGGGGTTGGCTTCTTTTGGGGTACTTTGATTTTGGTTTGGTATTTGAGACAGGGTCTCACTATGTAGCTCATGCTAGCTTCAAACTTGCTATGTAGCCTAGTGGCCTCAAACTTGTGGTCCTCCTGCCTCAGCCTGGGGACTACAGGTATGTGCCACCACACCTGGCTCATCATTATTTTTTCTTAATGCCAAGGTTTACATTTAAACGAACAGCAATTTCTGGAAGGCACCAAGGGCTGGGCCTTTTAGGTATTGTAAAAAGTATCTAAGCCGAGCATAGTAACACACACCTGTAGTCCCAGCTACTAGGAGGCTGCTCTGAAAGGATCACTTGAGTCCAGGAATTCAAGCCAGTCTGGAGAACATAGAGTATCCGATCTTCTTTTATTTTTTATTTTTTTTCTTCAGACAGGTTCTCACTATATAGTTCAAACTGGCCTTGAACTCACTATGTAGCCCCAGGCTGGATTACTATGTAGCCTCATGGCAATCGTCCTGCCTCAGCCTCCCAAGTGCTGGGACCATAGGCCTGCACCACCACACCCAGCCATGAATCTCAAAACATTATGTTGAGTGACAGTGGCAGAACTCTTAGCATGAAACAACTTTATCCAAACCCCACCCCTTTATCCAAACCCCACCCCATTCCCTAGGATGGCCCAGGGTTGCAGATGGATGGGGCAGGGAAGGGGGGCTCGCAGGAGAATGCACTGTTTCATCCAGCATATCTGACCTCCCTTACTCAGATAAGCAAGTTCTAAAAAGGGCTTACAATTTTGAACACAGTACTTGAAGTATCTTTCTCAAGGACCTGAGAGACATTCCTTTGAAATGTAATCATCTGGAAAGAACAGGCCTCTGTCTCCCAGTCTTTGTGGGAAGACAGTGTTATCTTCCAGAACTGGAGCTGGCAGACGTAACTGGCCTCAGCATTTACACTGACCAATTGTTCTTTTTTTTTCTTTTTTTCTTTTTTGGTCCTGGGGATCGAACTGAGTGACCAACTGTTCAGACTTTGTCACTTCTCTGACTCTTCGAACCCTCACCCTCTCTCTCATTCTCCCTATAAAACACCCAATCATCTCTGTACAAACTGGTATGGAGTTCAACTTTTTCTCCTATTGCCACTAGTTATTGAAAAAAAAAATCTAACCTGCTTTAACTAGTGTCCAGCTGTATTTATCTTTGACATAGGTGAAGCCAGAAATACAGGAACGTATACGTGTCACTGCATTTTTATGAAACTTTAAAATGGAAAAAAAAATCACAGTTTTTTAATTATAGTTTCCTCTTGCCCCTTTCCTGTGGCTCACTGTGACCAAGCTGGACTCTGTTGAGTGATACAAGAGACACCTCGAAAACTCTTCAAATACAACTTTCAGTCAGCCGGTCGTGGTGACACACACCCGTAATCCTACAAGCTGAGGCAGGAGGATCACGATTTCGAGCCCAGCCTGGGTACCTGAAGGACTTTGCGAGACACTGTCTCAAAATAAAAACTAAAACAGTGGCTGGGAGATCGATCTTTAAAATGAGTGCACTAGTTAAATTCACAAAGAAAATCTTCACAAAGAAAGAATTAGTGCACTAGTTAGGTACATGTGGAAAAAGTTGAAGACACTGCAAATATAGAAGCCCAGGTCTCCTGACTCTCAAGCCAGGTGGTTTTTTCCTGCAGCATATCCTGGGACAAGTACGAGGCTCCATCAGAGCAGGTGCCCACAGGCAGAACCAGTTCACGCCTGATACACCTGGGAGGCAAAGTAGATGGGCAGACTGGAAGCAGTAGCTAAGGAGCCGGACACGCCCACATATGAAGAAAGAAGTGAGCTATCTACTCACATTCGTACTTCCGAATGACTGGAGGATACTTGGCCTTGATTGCTTTCTGGTCCTCAGTCAAATCGTAATCTCTAACATCTTCCTTTTCCTGCGCCATGACTACAGAACAGAACGCACTACTTCCGCCCTTCATCCGCCGGACTTCGGCCCTGCCTTACAACTTCCGCCCCAGGCCCCGCCCCTTCTCCCACATCCTTAAAGGACCAGGTCTGGATTCTTGCGAGTTCGCGGGAGCTTGTCAGCCCCTAACAATTCCATCTAAATTGTGCCACTTGGGTCGGATGATGAAAAGCCTATGGTCCCATCTTCTGTGCTTGCTTATGGTTTTTTTTCTAAGGACTAAGAAAACAAACTGACGGACACCTTGAATTATACATCTCTGGGTCTCAGTAGCGAGGCTTTTTCTTCCTGCCTCGTCTCCACGGGGAGTTAATAGCCAGACTCAGAAGCATTTCAGATTTTTCATCTCGGCACTATTCGGAGAGAATCGTTAGCATACAGTAATAGTCCTTAAGAAAATGGCTGCCCACGGGAGTGTGCGGACCAAACCCCTCACGTGACTGGTATGGGCACGGTCCCATCGGCCGGGCGCGCGCGCAAGCAGTGGAAATCAGCTACGGGCAGTCCGGCGGGGGGGCGGAGTGCGGGCCTTGGCCCCGCGGGAAGCAACTCTACGTATCAGGATTGGCCGAGAAGGCGGCGGCCCCACCCATTCCGCCGTTCGGTGCGCTCCGGTTGGTCGATGTTGGCGCGAAGGCGCGCGAGCTGGCCCTCACGCAGGGACCGCAGGAAACAATAGAGGCCGCGCGCGCCGAGCGAGCGCCCGCAGCCAGCCGGCCCCTCCCGCGTCTTTCGGCCCCAGGGTCCTCCCGGTTCTTCTGCCGCCATGGCTGACAAGGAAGGTGAGGGTGCCGGGGGCCTCCCAAGAGGGCGGAGGGGTGCCGGGACTGCGTCGCGGCCTGCACACGGCCCAGTAGGGAGGCAGGCCCTGCGCAGCCGAGCGCAGCGCTAACACGGCCGGCGAGAGGAGGGAGCTCCCGGCGGGGCGAGCCAACGGCGCGCCAGTTCCTCAGGAGCCGCTGCGCGATACCTCGGGGCGAAGCCGGCGGTCCGGCCCCGGCGGCCGTGCGGTCCCGAGCCGCCCCCAGGCCGGCCCGCGCCGCCCTCGCCCAGGCCCAGTGCGCGGCCTCTCGCCGGTCCTGTGGACTTGGCGTGCGGGAGCGCGCGTCGAAGGCCCGGCCCCGTCGCCCCGCACGGGTAGCGGACTTCTGGCCCGCGGAGATGGACCGGGGTGTTGGTGCTGCGCCTGGGGAGATGAGATAAATTCCTCTCAGAATTAGAACGAAGGAGCCATGCGGGTGGGTTTGGAGAGATTTACCTGGTTTCCGTTTCTGTACGCTAACTCGCTGTGTTTAAAAAAACATTTTAGCAGCCTTTGACGACGCAGTGGAAGAACGCGTGATCAACGAGGAGTACAAAATATGGAAAAAGAACACGCCTTTTCTTTACGATTTGGTGATGACCCATGCTCTGGAGTGGCCCAGCCTAACTGCACAGTGGCTTCCAGATGTAACCAGGTGACATGAAATCTCTTGACTGTTACTTCGCTATCTCTTCAGTGTAGATTTCTCGCTGTCGTCAGAGAGGGCACAAATCAGAGCCTGTTAGTGACATTTTTTTCACACTCAGCCAAAAAGAAACGCAGAATGTAAAATTTTCTTATAGTTTGCCTGGCAAGAGATATTACGTTGATGTTGGTTTTTTTCTGATACTGAATTGACTAGCCAGATTACAACTGTAGTTGACCAAATAATATAAAACATGTCAGCCTTCAAAAAATATTCTGAATCCAGTTCATTCAACAAACATTTCAATTTTCACAGTACTTTGCAAAGTAGCAGGTTAATACAAAGGTAAGTGCTCGCTTCGGCAGCACGTATACTAAAATTGGAACGATACAGAGAAGATTAGCATGGCCCCTGCGCAAGGATGACACGCAAATTCGTGAAGCGTTCCATATTTTAAAAAAAAGGAAAAAAAAATACAAAGGTAAATATGGGACCTGCTTTCAAGGAGCACATTGTCTGGATGAAGAGACAGATATCAACTAATAGTTATAGTTATGTATGATGAGTGTAATTATGTAGATAATTGGGGTACTTAAAGAAAACACCTGAAGAGGGCTGGGGGTATTGAGCCAAGGCCCTGGGTGCCATCCATGGCACCAAATGAAGACACCTGAGCCTGGCGTGGTGGCACATGCCTGTAATCCTAGCTGCTCCGGAGGTTGTGGCTGAGGCAGAAGGTTCCAAGTTGACTGGCTTGGAACTTAGACCTTGTCTCAGAATACAAATGGCTGAGGGGAAAAAAAAAAAAAGCTGAGAACGTGGCTCAGTGGTAGAGTGCAAACCCTACATTCAATCCCCAATGGAGGAGGGGTTGGATCTGAAGGTGTCATTGTATAAGGAAGTTGGGTAAAGTGAGGACTATCGAGAGTAGGCGCATATATTCCTTATACATAGATAGTTTACCTCCAATAGAGGGACAGCATATCATCTTACTGAGTTTAATTGAAGCACTATTAGGTTCTACATATTACTGTATACAAATTAACTATAATTACCATTAGAGTGCACAAAAAAATAATTGAAGTAAGGAAGGCATGCCTCTGCAAGGAGTGTCAGTATTAGCTTTCAGAAGTGACAATAGAAAGATGAAGATGAACATAGATAAGTTTTTGGTGGTTATTATTGTTGAGACGTGGCCTTGTTGAGTCACTAAGTTGCCAGCTAGGCTCAAACTTGGTGATTCTCCTGTCATTGGACAAGTCTGAGGAAGTTACTAAAGCTGAAATAAGGAATCTAGTTCACCTTACTCTGAGAATAAGTTTGCTGACTCCTATCACAAAAAAAAGAATTTTCAGGACTAGTCAATAAGAGACATGGGAGGCTGGGGATTTAGCTCAGTGGTTAGAGTGTATGCCTTGCAAGCACAAGGCCCTGAATTTGATCCCCAGCACCAAGGGAAAAAAAGAGACATGGGAAAGTTTTTTATTTAGCAGAAATTAAAAGGTACACACTCAAAGGAATAGAGTGTCCAGGCCCTCGAGAGTGAAAGATGCCTTAATTTTTGGAACAGGGAACATTTATGCTTCCCTTGTGGGGGTGGAAACAACTGGGGAAAAGGTGGCTCACCCCCAGAAGGGTACTAGCCTGTTCTACAGGTATGGACCTAGTTTTTTGTTTTTAGATAGGCAATTTAAACATTCTTTGGATTCTCTCAAACCGTGAACCCCTTTCTTTATCTTTGGATCAGTTCCTGCTCTTTACTTTCTCAATAAAGCCAGTTTAAGAACTTTCAGTACTACCAAAAAAAAAAAAAAAAAAAACCTTTCAGTACTCTTGAGACATTTGGGGTGTGATGAGTCTGGAAGGAAAGGAACCTAAATTTAACCACTGGGGAATGCTGATATGGATCACCTTTGGTGACTTCAACTGGGTCCTGGAGGCTGCAGTCTTCTTAAAAGTATAATTTTTAGTTAAGAGTCTCTTGTTGCTTTTCTACTTTTAAACTTTTGCAGGGGGGGTGCTAGGGATCAAACTCAGGGTCTTGTGCTTGCTAGGCAGCACTGTACCACTTGAGCTAAATCCCCAGCCCCTCCTTTCTACTGTTACTTCTTCCTCCTATCTCAGCCTATCAGGGTGCTGGGAGTACAGGTATGCATCACTATGTCCATGTAGATGATAGATACTAATACAGAGTTTAAGCAGAATCAGCATATCTGTTGGAGAAATTGTTTCACTTTCAGAATAACATTCAGACCAGGCATTGTGGCATATGCCTGTTATCCCAGAGACTGCAGCAGGAGGATCATCACTGAGTTCCAGGCCAGCCTGGGCTACATAGTGAGTTGGAGGCCAGCCCGAACTACATAACGAGACCCTCTCTCGATGTAAAAAAACGAAATCAGAATAACATTCAAAAACTGTGTCCGGCTGGGGATTTAGCTCAGTGGTTAGAGTGCTTGCTTAGCAAGCGCAAGGCCAAGTTTAATCTTCAGCACCAAAAAAAAAAACCCTATGTTGTATACTAAATAAAACTAAATTTCTTTAAAACTTGAAGTTAAGATATTTACAAAATGTGGTTATTAGCCCATGATTCATCTGAAAAAGTAGTAGAAATTTGACCTAAATTTTAAGAATGGGTCTGTCAACTTCATGGTGACATGAATCTAGCCTAAGGATTTTATACAAAACTATAGCAAATACTTAAAAGTTTAGAGTTGGACGCTTCTTCATCATGACCAGGAATTCACCCATCATTAGAAATTCTTGGGGAGTTCAAGATAAGAGGAGTCATCCCCCTGCCCTCATCCCTGGGTGCCTGAGATTGAGCCCAGGGCCTTTGTACTAAGCTACATATCCAATCTCTCACCCTTTTTATTTTTAAGAGGTACAGGAAGGGTTTATTAGGCAGGAATTTAAGACATACACGTTCAAAGTAATGGAGTGCAGGCCCAAGAGAGAGGTGTGCAACAGTTAGGAGCTGTGAATATTTTTGTGTTTTTGATGGTGGAAATCTGGATTTTGTCAATCTGTAGTCTTGGTTTGAGGGGTAGGAGGGGATGGCCCACCCATAGAAAAATAATGGTCTTCATAGGAGAAAGTCCATTTTACAAGTGAAAGGGTTTTGCCCAGGTTTATTCTAGAGTAAGAGAAAGGAAAAGAAGTTTTTTAAGCTGGGCTTGTGTCTTAAAGCTGCAGTTTTCTTTCTTTTGTTGGGGGGCAGGGTTTGCTGTGGATTGAACTCAGGGCCTTGAACTTGCTAGGCAAGCATTCTACCACTTGAGCTAAATCTCCAATCCCTGTTTTTTGTTTTTGACACAGGGTCTCCCTATGTAGTTCAGGCCAGCCTTGAACTCACTGTGTAGCTCAGGCTGGCCTCAAACTCTCAGCAGTCCTCCTGCCTCAGCTTCCTGAGTGCTGGGATTACAGGCATGTGCTACCATGCTTGGCTCTGTTTTCATTTTTTAAAATAATTTTCTTTTGTCTCTTTTTTACCTATTTTTTTCTCATCTCATTTAAAAAAAATTTTTTTTTGAGACAGAGTCTTGCTAAATTGCCTATACTGGGCTCAAATTTGTGATCCTCCAGATTGAGCATTCCAGGGTGCTGGGATTACAAGTGTGTACCACCACAGCCTGCTAATTGAAGTCATTTCACTAGGTTCAAACCATTTAAGAATTTATGTTAGTACTTGATGGGAAAATAGTTGGTGATCCCAGATTTACTATAATCTTGTCCTAGATTGTGTGTATCGGACCAGTGAATCCCAAATACTGAGTACCCTATACCTACTAAATTGTTCAGGAACAAGTACTTTTTTAAGGCTTCTCAGTGTTAGACTAAATTCCCCATAGCTGAAACATGCCCTTAGTAGCTTTCTGTTTGGCAGGTAAAGGTTAAATAATGTTGAATTTTCTGGGTGGTTTTTTTTTTGTTTTTTTGTTTTGTTTTGTTTTGTTTTGTTTTTTTGAGTGCTGGAGATCACACTCAGGGCCTTGTGCTTGTAAGGCAAGCAATCTAACCACTGAGCGAAATCCCCAGCCCCTTTATTTTGTTTTTTTTTAAGATGATTGTTCGATCCCCAGCACCAAAAAAAAAAAAAAAAAAATGAGGATTATATTCTTAAAAGCAGCTAGCCCTAAGGGAACGTGTGTATTCATTTTCTGGTGTTTATCGTTTTTGTTTTTGTTTTTTTCTTTCTTTTTTAGTAAACATAACTAGTTCTGTAACATTGGTATTCTCTTTTTTCTGGTTCTTTTCTAACCTTCTGAACACTGGCATTTCCAATTTTCTGTTCACACAGCCCTCTATTCTTCCCTGTAGATGCTCTCACATTTTTGTGTGTCATATCTGTACAGAGGAATCCTTAGCGGTATCTCTAGACCTAATTGCTGAAAAGTCTTCCTGGTTTTGTGACTCCCTAATGGTATCTTCTCTGGAGTATCTTACTGGCTTCTCCAACTTGACATTCCTTCCATGGAGGTCCCACCCCAAATTTCCTGTTGTTCCTATTTGTCTTTGTCATAGTTGGCTTTTTGACATTTCCTAGGTTTTCCTCATGTCCTTTATAAGTAGTCAGTTAATAAATCCTGATGAATCCTATTTGTATTCTTTTTTCCCATCCAGTTGCAGGTTTTTAAATTGTAATATGCGCCGGGCATGGTGTCACACGCCTGTAGTCACAACATTTGGGAGGCTGAGGCAGAAAGATCACTGCAAGTTAGAGGTCAGCCTGAACTGCCTAGTGACATCCTGTCTCAAAAAAAAAAAACAAAAAAAACAAAATCAAAATATGCAACATAGGGCTGGGGATTTAGCTCAGTGATTAGAGTGCTTGCCTTGCAAGCACAAGGCCCTGAGTTCGATCCCCGGCACCACAAAAAAAAAAAAAAAAGCAACATAACTTAGAAGTGTTGGAAAACAGTGTTGTGCCTTCAGAGGTTCTGATTCAGTATGTCTGGAATAGATCTGAGAATTTGCATTGCTTTTTGTTGTTGTTTGAGACAGTCTCACTGTATATGTAGTTGAAACTGGCCTTGAATTTGTGATACTCCTGCCTCAGCCTCCCAAGTACTAGGATTACAGGTATGTGAACCAAGCCCAGCGAAAATTTGCATTTCTAATAAGTTCCCAAATGATACTGATGATGTCGGTCCAGCAACCACACTTGAAGAACCTCCGCTTTACACAGAGTAATCATTCTGAGGAAACAAATGGTGTTAAGCTTAGAAATGTTCCAGGATTCATCGTTTTACAGTATAGAATCCAGAATGCCTTGAACTGGCATTCAAGACACTAAACAAGTGAGTGTGGTGGTACACATCTGTGATCCCAGCACTTGGGAGATTGAGGCAGGGAGACTGCCACATATTCAAGGCCAGCCTGAACTACGTAGCAAGACCCTGTCTCGAAAAACCAAAAAAGTGTCGGGCATGGTGGCACACACCTGTAATCCAGTGCTCAGGAGGCTGAGGCAGGAGGATTGCTGCAAGTTTGAGGCCAGTCTGGGTTATACAAGTTCAAGGCCACCCTGAACTACATAGCAAGACCTTGTTCAAAAAAAAAAAAAAACCAAAAACCCTGAAGAGTCTGGTTTTAATCTGTTTTCTATGTTTCTCTCCACTGTGCTTTCCCATATGCAGTCATTTTAGGACTTTAATTCCAGTTCTGTTACTTAGTAGTTGTATAATCTTAGACAGATTGCTTAATTTGCTTAATTTTCCTAAACTTCAAGTATCTTCATTTTCAAGTTGCGATACTTCATAGTGGTAGGTTTTTTGTTTTTTGAGACGAGGTCTTGCTCTGCAGCCCAGGCTGGTTCCTAGTACCTCAGCCTCCCTAATGCTGGGATTACAGGTGTACACCAGTGTCCCTGGCTGTAGTGTTGTTATGGTGTTGTCCTTGGGGGATTTTTGTGTTTTTATTGGGGAAGAGGGTTGAGATAGGGTCTTGCCAAGTTGCTCAGGGCAGGTTCAAATTTGTGATCCTCATCCCTTGGCCTCCCAGAGTGCTGAGATTAGAGGCATGCACCACCATACCAGTAGTTGGGTTAGCAGGGTTGTTTTGGGTTTGTTTTGTTTTTTTGTTTTTTTGAGACAAAGTTCCACTGTATATTCCAGGCTGGCCTTGAGCTCATGGTGATCTTCCTGCCTTAGCCTCCCAAGTGCTGGGATTACAAATGTGCACCAAAAGTGCCTAATATGGTGTCTGTCATTTTTGAGACCTGCTTAGGTCTCACCTCTTCATGAATGTTTTCTTAATTTCAGAAATAATCTTTTGTATCTAAACCTTTTTATCTTTTTTTTTTTTTTTTTTTTTTTTTTTTTTTTGGTGCTGGGGATTGAACTCAGGGCCTCATGCTTGTGAGGCAAGTACTCTAACCACTGAGCTAAATCCCCAGCCCCAGCTTTTCATTTATCTTTCATGCATTATATATTGCCTAGTATTTTGTATTTGTGGACATGACTAATGGCTCATGGCTTTCCGAGGTCAAGAATCATGTCTTAATCATCTTTGTGTTCTGACAGCATTTAGAGCAGTGTGTCCATTGATTAGGTATTTAGTGATAAGTCTGAACAATTAGCATACCTGATGTTCTTTCCTTTCCTTTGGCAGAGCCAGGTGCTGCAGTTTAAACTTGGGGCCTGGCACATGCTGAGCACTGAACTACACCCTCAGCCCCTTCTTTCCCTTTTAACAAAGGTTCTAATAGATGAAAATACTACTATATCCAGCTGTTGTTTTCCTTCTTACCCTTTCTAAAGAGTGCATATAGTTAATCCACCTTTTATTCCATTAAATTTAACAAATTTTCCAAAGTAATTTTTTGCTGGTGGTGGTGGTATTGGAGATGGTACTCATGATTTTGTGCATGCTAGGCAAGTACTCTACCACTAAGCTAGCACCCAGTCTCAAACCCCACCACCACCACCACCACTGTCTCATACTGGGCAGTGAACCCAATGCCTTCATACTGAACTACATCCCAAGCCCTTTTTTTATTTTGAGATAGTCTCACTAAGTTGTCCAGGCAGGGATTCAACATGTATTCCTCCTGTCTCAGCCTCCCAGAGTTCTAGGATTACAAGTGTGTGCCATGACACTCAGCTTTTTATTTTTATTTTTGGTGCTGGGAATTGAACTCGGCCTTGCGCTTGCTGGACAAGCACTCTAACTACTGAGCTAAATCCCCAGCCCCACTTTTTATTTTTGAGATGGGGTCTTGTTAATTTGGCCAAGCTTGCCTCACAGTTGGGATCCTTCTGCCTTGGCCTCCCACATAGCTTAGGTGATAGGCATGTGCCACTGCACTGGGCTTGTAAATCTACATTTTTGACCAAGTTAAATACTTGGAAAAATAAGTACTATATATTTCTCTGTGTACAGTATTTGGCCTTCAGAAGTAGAAACTAGGTCTTAGTGACTTTATCCTCCCAAAATCTGGTTGTTATGGTACTATATGGTCTCTTGGTTTTACTAATTTGAATAGTGACCATTTGTTGCTATTACAGACCAGAAGGGAAAGATTTCAGCATTCATCGACTTGTCCTGGGGACACACACGTCCGATGAACAAAACCACCTTGTGATAGCCAGCGTACAGCTCCCTAACGACGATGCCCAGTTTGATGCATCACACTACGACAGTGAGAAAGGAGGTAGGCACCTTCTTTCACCTTTTAAAGGTGAAAGAATTTTTGGTGTTTGATAGCTTTCATATCTTTGAATTATTAGAAAAGAAACCCAGTTTGATAAGGTAATCTGTCAAGGTAGAATCAAGATTTAAGCTTGGGAAAGCTGAGTTTGCATTATAGGAGAAATACTTAACATGTACTTGGTTCTATGCCTTTGCAATATGCTACTAAACTGATGAGGAAGGAATTTCTGCAACTGAAAGAAGCAAAAATCTCCTATGCATTACTGCTCTGCATTCTCATCAGGGAATATTGCACCAGATCTTATTGGGTTTTTTGGGGGGGGGTTGTTTTGTTTTTTGGTGCTGGGGATTGAACTCAGGCCCTTGTGCTTGCTAGACAAGTGCTCTGCCAGTTGAGCTAAATCCCCAACCCCAGGTAGCTCCTTCTAAAAGTGACCAACCAAATAAACTTTACCGGGTTCTGTGTTGCTTGCCTCTCTTTCTGGAGTTAGATTCCAGGTTCTTTTTGTCTCAAAGAATTGGACCAAATGAACAAAAAGCAGTGGCAGAGTTTATTTGAAAAAGTAAAAGGAAGACTGAGGGAGAAACTGGCTCTGCAGAGTGAGCCTGGGCTGAGGAAATGAGGAAAGGGTAAGGTAAAATTGCACTTTGGAGGAAACAGGGTGGGCTCTTGTGAAGAAAGCCATGATAGGAAACTCTTTTTGGCATCTGCGTCCTTTTATATTGTCCTTGAGGAAACCTGTAAGAACTTCTACATAGAGGGTCTGGAGAGGCAGTGCTGGGATCCTACATCTCAGGCTGGCATCAGGTCTAGGCCGACCTATTGAAAACCTGCTCCAGTTCTCACTAGAAGTCCATGCAGGGCTTTGGGAACTTTTCTACACGTATATTCTGGTATCTTGTAATCCCCAGCCAGTTTTGTCATGCCCTAGTCTACCTCCGTGTCACAGTGATAGATGCAGATACATCCGAATAATGTGTCAGTTTCTTGAGGGCTGTGGTTATATCTCAGTGGTAGCACTTACCTTGGCATCCATAAGTCCACATACAAAAAAAGTTTCTTGGGTGATTTTTAGTTAGATGGCTTCCTACTTTTAAAAATGTCCTGCAGGGGTGGGGATTTAGCTCAGTGGTTAGAGTGCTTGCCTTGCAAGAACAAGGCTCAGAGTTTGATCCCCAGCGCCAAAAAAAAAAAAAAAGTCCTGCAGTATGTAATGTAATAAACTGTTGAATCAAGATGAAATAATTTTAAAAATGTCCTACAGTATGTACTATAATAAACAGTATATGTAATAAACTGTTGAATCAAGATGAAATAATTTGGATAGTTGACTAGGGACATTAAAAGTTACTTGTAGTTTTGAAAGGTTTATGTAAAATAAATAAATAAAAGATTTATGTATTCAAAGGGGTTGCAGATTAACTCAATGGTTAGAGTGCAACATTTGTATACTCAAAAAGCAGCTCTGTGGTGGATGTCAGGATGTTTGGATACTTTCTGGTGATAATATTGATTGGAAAGGGTACAGAAGTGCCTTCTTGGGTGCTGGAAATGTTTTGATCTGAATGGTTTCCCCTCATGCATACATAGGTAAAAATTCATTAAGCTAGAGGTTTGTGCATGTACACTGCATTACACTTCAAGTTTTGTTTTAGTAGTGTCCATGTGGGGAGAACAAACAAATTAGGAAGACAGTTGGACTTTGACTTTCATTCAATTTATTGTGCATTGATAACCAGTGTGCAGTTGACCTTTTACCTATCAACTTCAACCTAGGGACCCATAGGGTTTTTTTTGTTTTTGTGTTTTTTGTTGTTGTTGTTTTATTTTGTTCATAGTTATATTTTGAATAGATAGGTCTGGGGATTATAGCTCATGGCTGGAATGCTTGCCTAGTACGTTCAAGGCCCTGGTTTCAGTTACCAACATGGAGGAGCGATGGAGGTAGGGGAGAGATAAATCCTAGTCTGTATTAAAACACAGTTTTATGCTGAGAGCAGTAGTGCACACCCATGATCCTAGCACAGAGAGCTGGGATTATGGGTGCTGCGATCTGTTGCTTTTCCCTTGTATACAGTAGTGGCTCTTTTAGGACAGTTACTCATGGTAGGGACAGGTCATAATCATATAGTTGTATGCCGTACTTAGAATCATGTGTTTAGACTGAAAGATCCTTGGAGATCATATAGTATCATATTATGCTTTCAGTTTTGAATGTTACAAAGTTCTGGGGAAAACTGGTCTAATGTTTTTTTTTTTTTTTCTCTCCTTTAGAGTCTATCTTAAACTTTTATTTCTAGGCTTTTAACCTATTTGAGATATTTACATTTCAATTTACAAAGTTTTTTTGTTTTTTGTTTTTTTGTTGGTTATTTTTTGGGGATTTTTTTGAGGCACAGTCTCACTGTGTAGTGGGGTAGTTGAGGCTGGCCTTGAAATCACTATATAGCCCAGCTGGCCTCAAACTTGCAGTGATTCTCCTGCTTCAGCCTCCCAGTGGTGCTGGAATTACAGGCATGCAACACTGCAACCAACTTTATTTTGTGATGATGCACGTAGTAGTCAAATGTGAATGAAAAGTATTTTTCTATCTAATCCTTGCCTATCTGGTTTATTTCAACCAAGGCTTTTGGTTTGCAAGGTAAGCAGCGGTTAAGAAAATGGAACTAGCTACTGTGGCTCTTGATTTTCCTCATTGAACTGAGAGATGCTGTGGAAAGAAGATACAACGGCACTAGTAGTCATTAAAATAATGAGTTGTACTTATTCAGCATACTTACTTTAAATGAGATTTTGAAAACTTTTACTGAGAGGAGGCTTTTAAATAAATTGGTAGTCTGTCTTGATTTTCAATAATAATAATGCATTTATTAGATAGTTAACTATATACCTGAAAAGAAGGGGTGTGTGAGCACATTATCATGCTAAGAAGTGTATATATAGATTACAGCACTTTGCTGATAAAAGGCCATGGCATATGCTTATATATTGAGTGACTCATAGACAATAATACTTGTTTCACCCTCACTTCAATTTGTTTTATTTACAGAATTCGGAGGTTTTGGCTCTGTTAGTGGGAAAATTGAAATAGAAATCAAGATCAACCATGAAGGAGAAGTAAACAGGGCCCGTTATATGCCCCAGAACCCTTGCATCATTGCAACAAAGACTCCATCCAGTGATGTTCTGGTTTTTGACTATACGAAACATCCATCTAAACCAGGTACCTTCCCTTTTCTAGACAAGTACAAGTTCTCATTCCAAATTCACGTTGCTTGTTATTTGTATGATTTAACAGCTTTATGTTTATACTGGTATATGTAGGTATTTATAGCTTTTTCACGTGAGTAAAAAGTTTTTTATGTAGAGCAGAATAAATGTGGATTTGGTCCTAATGGGTACTATATTGTTTATAAATGTTAAGAGGGGTTTTTTTACCAAGATGCATCACCATTGTATGTAAAATGTACCAATCCATGTTCTTGGTTTAAAATTTAAAAAAAGAGGGGTTTTTTTGTTTTTCACATTTATATGCATTTATTTATTTATTTATTTATTTGGGTGCAGGGGATTGAACTCAGGTCCTTGT
Source organism: Hystrix cristata (assembly GCA_004026905.1). NCBI lineage: Eukaryota > Metazoa > Chordata > Mammalia > Rodentia > Hystricidae > Hystrix > Hystrix cristata. The sequence continues at coordinate 30,082 of PVJO010015249.1, read as the reverse complement.
GCTTGCTAGGCAAGTGCTCTACCACTTGAGCTAAATCCACAGCCCAAATGTTAAGAGTTTTAGACATGATCGGCAGTACAATTTGTTCTTTGTAGACCCAGAGAGACAGTGGACTGGGTAGTCTTGATGTTTCTGTTAACTTTGCAGACCCCTCTGGGGAGTGCAACCCAGACCTGCGTCTCCGTGGACATCAGAAGGAAGGCTACGGGCTTTCTTGGAACCCAAATCTCAGTGGGCACTTACTCAGTGCTTCAGATGACCATGTGCGTATCCTAATTTTGAAGCCAGTCTGTGCTAGTTACCACTTGGTTTCTTTTTTTGGATGTGTGGGGAAGTGAGAATCTTTTATATAATGGTTAATTTTACATTTAAGACCATCTGCCTATGGGACATCAGTGCTGTTCCAAAAGAAGGAAAAGTGGTGGATGCGAAGACCATCTTTACAGGGCATACGGCAGTAGTGGAAGATGTTTCCTGGCATCTGCTCCATGAGTCTCTGTTTGGGTCGGTTGCTGATGACCAGAAACTAATGATGTAAGTAGAGCCCATTATTTACTTTTTATTCACTTACAGGTTTTATATTTAGTCACCATTCCAAGACTTTTTTTGTTTTTGTTTTTCAGTTGGGATACTCGGTCAAATAACACTTCCAAACCAAGCCACTCAGTTGATGCTCACACTGCTGAAGTGAACTGCCTCTCTTTCAATCCTTACAGTGAATTCATTCTTGCCACAGGATCAGCGGACAAGGTCAGTTTGGTTTAAGAGAATACATAGGATGACTTTATATACTATCTTTTTTCCCTCAGCATCTTTTAAGTAGGCAGAGATTTGTAGTTAATGGGTTTTATTTTTCTGAACAATTTAGTGATCTTGTTTTTCTTTTCTTCTTGTATGTAGACAGTTGCTTTGTGGGATCTGAGAAATCTCAAACTTAAGTTGCATTCCTTTGAATCACATAAGGATGAAATATTCCAGGTAAGAGAAAATTCTGTTTGTTTGTAAAACCTAGGTACATGAGTGGGTCCGCTTGTGTTTTATTTGTTACTAGAAATAATAATCTTCTATATGCCTGTATTAAATCTTAGGAAATTGGGATTTTTTTTCCTCTGTTGTTTCTTTCTCAAACTGGTCATTGACCACTTAACATTCCTGGTATGTTGAGAAAACTAATGCCTAATTTAATGTATCTGTTTTACTCCTGACTCTTTGTTTCTTCCCTATTTTCATTTCTTTATCTCTTATAGCTTGGCACATCTTTTGGTTTCTTGATTCAAGCCTAAAACTACTGCCTATTTTCAGTTAAGCTTTCTTACAGTGAAAAGCCTTCTGACTTCAAGAAACAATTGTTCAAGGCTTGTTGATTGGGCACTGTGAGGGATACATTATAGTCTTTACTGTCAGAGAGCTTAACATTTCATAGTGAATAAAAGGCCTATTTAGCAGTTACTACAATAAAAAATTGTTAAGTGTTACAGACCTAATAGTGGTCCAGATTAATTCTGGTGGATGAATGTGGCATTTGAATTGTGCTTTATGCGAGGCATACTCCTGTATGCTTAGTCTCTTATTTTCTACTCAAGCTTACTTCAAAGAACATTTTGTCTTTGCCTGTCTCTTTGTTCTTTGTTTACGACAATGTCCTTGCCTAAAGCTTATCCAAATTCTTCCTAACTCCTGGTCAGTAATGCCCCTTCTTTATCATGAAGCAATAGTTGCTTACCCAAGAGTAACAGAATATGTGATTGTTACTTTTATATAGTTACCTTTTGCCTCTTTAATAACAGCATTGTTCTACAAAATTTGAGGAGGTGGATGCTGACCCCAGGGTTGAACCCAGGGCCTTGCACATGCTGCGTAAGCACTCTACCACTAAGTTCCATTCTAGCTCCACAAGGAGTCATTTTTAATTAACTTTATTTATATGAAACAAGTAATTCATAATAATATGAGAAAAGAATTGTGCGTGTCATCTGTATTTTAGATCATCTGTATTCTTAGGTCCGAATTGGATTGTATTTGACCAGAGGCCAGAATTAAGACATTAAAAACCCAGGTGTGCTGGTACACACTTGTAATACCAGCAGTCTGGGAGGGTGAACCAAGAAGATTTCAAATTCAAGCCCATCCTGGCAATTTAGTGAGACTTTGTCTCAAAAAGGCCTGGAGCTGTAGCTCAGTGTGAAAGACCTGAGTTCAGTCACCAGTATGGGAGGAGGGTATGACACATTAAGACTAGATAAGATGCTGGGGATTTAGCTCAGTGGTTAGAGTGCTTGCCTGGGAAGCACAAGGCCCTGAGTTCCATCCCCAGCACCAAAAAAAAAAAAGACTAGATAAGATGTAATCTTCAAAAAGGTAAGATGAAATGGAACAGAAGCCGATTCCTCTTGTTTCTTCTATCTTAACTTTATCTAGTAATGGATTATTTCATAAAATGAATTTTCTTGCTGTCAGTTTCAACTGCCTATGGTTTTTTTTGGGGGGGGGTTGTTTTTGTTTTTTGTTTCGTCTATGGTACTTTAACCATTTCTGTACTAGAGACTGAACCCAGGATCTTCACACTGAGCTGCAACCCCAAGCCTTTTGTTTTTTGTTGGTTCCTCATTTTGAAACAGACTCTCACTTAGTTGCCCAGGGTTGGCTGGAACTTGCAATCAGTCCTCCTACCTCAGTTTTCCCAGAAGGCTGTAGTTGTAGGCATGTCCTGCCACACCTGATTTATTCCTTTTTATTTACTTTTGGTTTTTAGAGGCAAGATCTCACTGTAATATGCTGGCCTCAAACTCCTACCCCAGCCATCACATTCAGCCCCTATAATTTTTTTTGGTGCCGGGGGTCGAACTCAGGGCCTTGTGCTTCCCAGGCAAGCACTCTAACCACAGAGCTAAGTCCCCAATCCAGCCCCTAAAATTTTTAGACTGAATATAATTTTAGATATTTTTTTGTTCAATTTTCTAGTTTGTGGGTTTTCTGTTTTTTTTTCTTCCATATGTATAGGTTCAGTGGTCACCTCACAATGAGACTATTCTGGCTTCCAGCGGTACTGATCGCAGACTGAATGTCTGGGATTTAAGGTAAGTTTCGTATCAGTTACACTCTCCATGAAGTTATTTTCATTTACATTTTCCAAAGTTAATTACTCAGGGTAAATCTGTTTTGACTTACCTTTTTTGTGCTAGTAAAATTGGAGAAGAGCAATCTCCAGAAGATGCAGAAGATGGCCCACCTGAGCTGTTGGTATGTTACAAGCTCTGAACTATATTGAAGTGGTCTGTAACTTTTTAATAGTATGTACTTTAACATCCTTTGTCTGCATTTTATGTCTTTGTTTTCTTACTTCTTTCAGTTTATTCATGGTGGTCACACTGCCAAGATATCTGATTTTTCCTGGAATCCCAATGAACCTTGGGTGATTTGTTCTGTATCAGAAGACAATATCATGCAAGTGTGGCAGATGGTAAGTGTTTTGTTATTTATTTGGAGAAATTAGATAAATGAGACATAGAATCATTTTTTTATTTTTGTTTTATTTTGTTCTTTTGAGACAGGGTCTTGCTATGTAGTTCAGACTGGTCTTGAACTCACCATGTAGTCCAGGCTGGCCTTGAACTTGGAACACTCCTTCTGCCTCAGCCTCCCGAGTGCTGGGATCACAGGTGTATGCTTCCACACCTGGCAGCATCATACTTACATACTTTATGAATACAAGGCATTTCTGTTCAGTTTACTCTCAGACATGATTTTAGTGCTTATGTGCACATTATTTTCAGCCATCCTTAAATTTATCTAATTATCCCACTGATTATTTTAAACCCACCTAAACAAATCTTCTATTCTTCCTCGTTCCCCTTTCTTATTCATTTCGCTGTTTTCTGAGTACTAGTGTCTCCCCAGCAAAGCAGACTTGAAAACTCCAAGAGTTCCCCATATCTGTTTACCTCTAGGTCTAATGTACTTACCAGATTTATGAGCAGTGTTTCTCTCATATTCATTTATTGTACAAATGTAAATATATGTACCCAAAGGAGATAATATCATATTATGGCCTGACATATATTGCCATTTCTCTGTGAAACATACTTAGATTTCAAATATATTTCCTAACTAAAACTAAATTTTAGCTGGGCATGGTGGCACATGTCTGTAATCCCAGCACTCGAGAGGCTGAAGCAGCAGGATCACCACGAGTTCAAGGCCAGCCTGAGCTACATAGCAAGAGGCTGTCTCCAAAAGAAATATAAAACTGAAAGTTAAACAACTGCCCTTTTTTGAAATTTCAGGATACTTAGAATTTAATAAAAATAACATGTACCTAGGCTAGGTGCCACATTCCTGAAATCCCAGCTACATGGGAGGCTGAGATTGGAGGATTGTTAAATTGGAAGCCAGGTTGGGCCACTCATGAAGGCCCCATCTGAAACTAATAAAAATGGCTGGGAATATAGCTAGCTCAGTGCCTCTTGAGTTCAATTCCAAGTACCTCACTGGTTCACTCAATTAGCTGGGGATGTAGCTCAGTGGTACAGCACCCTGGTTTGAGCCATAGTACTTTTTTTCCCCCCATAGTATTTTTAAGAACTATTATATACAAGACTCTGGGTTCATTTCCTAGCACCAAGAAAACTAAAGTTGGATTGATTGAGGGTATGGATTAGTGGTAGAGGGCATGCTCTGCATGAATGAGGCTCTGGGTTCCATCCCCAACACAAAAACAAAACACTAATGTCTAACCTAGGTGTGGATTGCCACAAGTTTGAGGCCATCCTGAACTATAAAGCAAGACCCTGTTTGAAAAAATTTTTTTTCTTACAGGGTTGGGTGTGGCTCAGTGGTTCAACCCCAGTACTGCCCCCCTCATCATAATTTTCCAGATGCAGTACCTACAAGCTAGGGCAACAGAGTAAGACCTTATTCCAGAGGAAGGAAAAAGCCTCATAATTTGATGAACTTCAGCCTTGACAATACACTAACATGCTGGGAGGATGGCATGCCCAGAGGTTTCATGGAAGCCCTGAGCCCCTCCCCACCTTGCCTATTCATGTCTTCCATTTAGTCCCTTTAAAAAAAAAAGTTAAGACCCACAGGCATAGTAAGTAGAAACAGAGCTGGGGCTGTGCCTAAGTGGTAGAGAAGTGGTAAAATCCTTGCTCAGCAGGTGTGAGGCTCAAGAATTAATCTTTTTGAGATTTGAGATACATGGTTTGGGCAGATTTATAGTTAGGGGTATCTTGTTTGTTTTTGCAGTACAGAGAATTGAACCAGAGCCTGTGTGCTGAGTTACATCGCCAGCCCTTTTTTATTTTGAGACAAGGTCTTGCTAAGTCACTAAATTGCCCAGGTTGAACTTTAACTTGGGATCCTCCTGCCTCAGCCTCCCAGAGTTCTGGGATTATGCCGTGCATCACCACACCTGGTTTGGTTTTTAATTCAAGCTTATGATTGAGTAGTTTTTATACTCAGGCATTGTACAGTAATCACAGTTAATTTCTCGTTAAAGAACTAAAAAATGCTAGCTATTAAGGTGACTAGTAACCAGATCTTTGTGGGACTGTCTTAATGTAAAGGCCTGTTGCCAGTTGTGTGTTTTTAGTGGAATGTAGCCATACCCGCTCAAGTCATGCCTATTACAGATTTTTTATGACATAGCAGAAAAATTGGAACAGCAACTATATGACCCACAAGCATTATCTGGTTCCCTGGCCTAATCTGTTAATGGAACCTTGAGTTCAAGTGGCCTTCATGATTACTAAATATTCTTTTTCTCGTTTGGGGCAGGCAGAGAACATTTATAATGATGAAGACCCTGAAGGAAGCGTGGATCCAGAAGGACAAGGATCATAGATGTATCTGCACTCATGATTTTAGACTCCCCTTTTTTCCTCTCAACCCTGAGATTGATTTAACACTGGTTTTGAGACAGACTTTGTTCAGCTATCCCTCCATAATAGGTACCACCAATAATACTATTGGCCCCAAAAGTGGGTGTTTTCTAAATATTAACTGGGGTACTTGATTCAGCAAGGCCCCAGACTTATATTTAAATTTTCTTCAGGAATTTTTTAGTAACAAACCCAGGTCTAAAGTAGCTACAGAAAGGGGAATATAATGTGTGATTATTTTTCTTCTTAAGATATATCCCCAAGTTTTTCACACTTGTTTCAGTAAAGGCTAGAGTGAGTAAGGAATAGAGCCAAGTGAGGTTAGGTGTCTGAGCCATGAAGTGTAAGTACTGCAAGACATCATTGTTATTCAGGAATTAGGGGAGAATCAAGTCATAGATTCCTACTCTAAATCTTCATACCTGACTTCCCAGGATGCACATTTTCCTATGTAGACCAGTCTCCTCTTGGTTTCTTCAGTTAAGTCAAAGCTACATGTTCCTCCTTCCCCATATATTTTTGCTTGTTAGTGTATTTCTTGAGCTGTTCTCATATTATTCCTTTCCTTTCTGTGAAATGGTTTTTGTTTTTTTGTCGTCGTTTTAACTTGGGACCACCAAGTTGTAAAGATGTGTTTTTACCTGACAGTCATGCCTCAGGTAGACTGTCAAGTTGAGAAGGGTGATTTGATAGCTTGTATTTGTTTTTAAAATTAAATTAATCCTTGATAAGAGTTGCTTTTTTTTTTTTTTTTTTTTTTTTTTTTTTTTTTTTTTTTTTTTTTTTTTTTTTTTTTTTTTTTTTTTTTTTTTTAAGTAGTTAGTCCTTGACCACTAGTTTGATACCATCTCCATTTTAGGTGACCTGTTTCACCAGCAGGCCTGTTACTCTCCATGACTAACTATGTAAGTGCTTATAATGGAATAAATTGCTTTTCTACGTAACCCCATGCTGGTGGGTTTTATTTAGAATATAACACCATCAAATACGAATCTATCACTTCTAGAATAGTTGTTCAGATGAGTTATTTTCTATGGTCTTTCACTATCAGTAGAATTAAACAGACTCTGCCAGGCGTGGTGGTACACAACTGTAATCCCAGCCCTCGGGAGGCTGAGGCAGGAGGATTGCTGAGTTTTAGGCTAACCTGGGCTACAAAGTGAGTTCAAAGCCAGCCTGAACTACAAAGTGAGACCCTGTCTCCAAAAAAAAAAAAAGAATTAAACAGACCCAGAGCTATAGAAAAGAGCTTTACTCCTTTCCAGGGAAAGTTCAACACATAAAACACAGCCATAGGTGCACAGACTGGTATTTGATAAAATGACATTTTTTTTTAAAAGTCCCTAGAGAACTACACAAGCTTTCAAATGTTAAAGGCAGTATGGTAGAAAGAATTTAAGGCAAAATTTAAATGTGGAAAAGGTTCTTCAACCTTTTTTCACAAGAGAGATTGACTTCCCCCTAGTATGTTTTTCGCTGGGGCCTATACTTAAGAGGGTCAAAACAATAGGCTGGGAAAGCCTTTAGCATTCCGTGCCACACCCAGATAAAATGATGGGTTCTTTCTCGTCACTCAGTTTTTGTTTTGATTGAGTAGATCATTCTGACCCAAAAACTACTTCAAGTCATTAGGGAAGATCTGAATACAGTTATTTTAAAACCCGTTGAGGGGGCTGGGGATTTAGCTCAGTGATTAGAGTGCTTGCCTTGCAAGCACAAGGGCCTGAGTTCGATCCCCAGCACCACAAAAAATAAAAATAAAAAAAAAAATAAAACCCGTTGAGTTCAGATCTGAATTGGTTCCCTTTTCTCAAAGTCTGGTAGTCCTAGAGTACAGTGAAAATTATCTTGACCAACATTTTAAGAGTAAACTGAGTCTGCATAGCCCTTAAGAAAAAGTAAACTTTAGGACTCATTTAAAATCTAACACATGGCACAAAATAATTCAAATTATGAACCCATACAAGGAAATTCGGCTGTCTTTTTTTGTCCCCAAAAGTGTTTTTGGTTTGGGTCAACACAAGGCAAGATACAGTCTTCACAATACTGCAAAATGCGTCCATACATTCATCCTTTACTTAGCGTGCAAGGGTTGCTGCTGGAAGATGGGTGGCATTTTTCCATTTCTCAGCGCATTCAGGTCAGTACCACTGGCCTGTGAAATAGGATCCAGCTAAGGTTGGTGTTTTTCCAGCCAATGATAGAATCATTTAAGCCAGTATTTGCAATTTTCTCGGGGTGAATTGCTTGCCAAGTTCTGGTACTCCTTTGTCTGTCTGGGAAAGGTATGTCCAAAGGATACTTGGTAATTGTTTGCTAAGAGGTTTTTTTGGTTGTTTCTGTGTTGCAGATTCGACCATACATTTCTAAACAGCCCCTGTAAGGGTGAGAGAAAAAAGTAAGTTTACACTTTCTCTAACTCAAAATAATACAGAAGAAAACGTATGTAATAATAAACTTCCAAGGTTTAAATAGTGCAGGCTATGTTTGGGAGACACTGCTACATACGATCAGGGATCACTTTCCCCTAGCAAAAGGTGGGTGCTTCCTATTTGCAAAATGCAGTAAATGATTGCCTATGTGACGGTGATGAGAGGACAGTTAAAATTTCTCTGCTGAGGTTAACTTCACAGTTATTAAAATGCTTGAGATGGTTTAATTTCATTTCTTTAGCCATTATCTTTTTACTATCTACACATCATGTTTAGAAGATCCTTGTCCCCAGTTACAAAGTTAATAATAGTCTCCCAAATATGCTGGGGATTTAGTTTAGTGGTTAGAGTGCTTGTCTGGCAAGCATAGGCCCTGAGTTCAATCCCCAGCACCAAAAAAAAAAAAAAAAAAGTCTCCCAAATAGTAAGAATAAACAATTATATCTAGATAAAATGCAGTAAGTAAAAATTCCAGAAGGTTACAAAAAACTTAAGCTGTAAGTTTAACAGGAAATGATGGGTTTCTATATAGCATACAGCTTGACACCATCTTACCTGTAGTTTTTGTTTTCTGTGGGGTTCTTTGCAATGGTAGGGATCAAACCTTAATGTGTTCTAAGCAAGGACTCTACCCCTAAGCTCCAACCACAGACGTAGCCTTAGTTATATCTAAGGAAATCTATTACTTTATAAAGAACATGAGATGCTGGGCATGGTGGCACACGCCTGTAATCCCAGCACTCCAGAGGTTGAAGGAACAGGATCACTAATTTAAAGCCAGCCTGAACTACAGAGCAAGACCTTATCTCCAGGAAAAAAAAAAAAATGGGAATATATTGATAAAACAGGCTCCTAAATAGTTCAAAAGTAATTTAGCAGGTATGTTGGTTATTTCACATATTAAGTAGTTGTTCTTTCTCAGCCTCTAAAACCATCCTCAGCTTTTTTTCATGACTGTTACTTAATTTTTTTGTGGCTATCTAGTCCAGGCTGGCATTGAACTTAATCCTGCCTCAGCCTCCCCAAATGCTAGAATTAAAGGTGTATGCCACCATGCATGGCTTAATTTAGCCTTTTCATTGGCTGCCTCTGTCATGGTCTGAATTAGATAACACAACTACCTTCTCTGATACACTAAGCAAACTGAACAGCAGGTAGGGTGAGAATCTGAATGCCCAGAACTCAGATGCCATATATAATACAGAATTCCTGGTGATTATTAGGTCATATTTTGACTTCTCATTCCAACTGAACTAAAAATTATTTGTCGTAGGCATTTTGGAGGCACGGGTCATCTATCCCTAAATAGGTTATCATTAGACACTTAAGTTTTTTTAAGGCATTATTTAAGCTGGGGATGTAGCTCAATGGTAAGAGTGTTTGCCTAGCATGCATGAGGCTCTGGATTCAATCACTGGTACTGCCCAAACGAAAGCATTCATTAGTATTGTTAAGAAAGCAGTAATGGGGCCAGGGATTTAGTTCAGTGGTTAGAGCACTTGCCTCACAAGCACAAGGCCCTGAGTTCAATCCCCAGTACCAAAAAAAAAAAAAAAAAAAGCAAGCAGTAATGAAGCAAACACCACTCCTCTACCCACAAAGGTCACCTTGAGACTGTTTCTCCATTCCACCTGCCTGAGAAGTGGGAGCATCAGCCTGTTCCAGGCTTTTGGGAAGCATAGCCCTTTAAAAAGAGAGAGCCATTTTCCATCTGTTCCTGGATGAGCACAATTTGAAAATCTTTTTTTTTTAACCACTGTTAAGTGAAATTCTCCCTGAGCCCTCCCCAGCACCTCCTCAGCCAGTGTTAGGTGGGATTTGGGTGGCAGCAAAAACTGACTTGTATGTTGAGAGCTCTTGAGCAAGACTGATCCTTAGCTGCTCCATGTCTTTGTTCTTCTGTTGCTGGAGTTGCACCCCACTTCTTAACTGCCTCTTTCGTTCTTCCATTTCCTCCTGCTGTTCCTGAATAAGATGGCCAAGAAAATTTCTGATGAGCCAAACAATTTTTTAAAAACCTCACTTGTCCACAACAGTTTATAAAGCACTTCTTTGTGCAAGCACATGTATGTTGTTTATCGTATTTAGAGAGACTGTTGTTATCTATAGGACAGATTAGGAAACGGATTTTTTTTTTTTTTTTTTTTTTTTTTTTTTTTTTTTTTTTTTTTTTTTTTTTTTTTTTTGGTGCTGGGGATCGAACTCAGGGCCTTGTGCTTGCAAGGCAAGCACTCTAATCACTGAGCTAAATCCCAACCAGATTAGGAAACTAAAAGTGAAAAAGTGACCTAGATGGGTGTGGGGTAGGGCATAAGATTATAACGTTTACCAGAAGAAATGTATGTTTCAGGAGACAAAAAACACTGCTCTAAAAGGCCCCACAAACATTTCCTCCCAGCACCCAGCAACACCTAACTCAGCACTTACTTCTGAACTGTTGAGTGGCAGAGAATAATAGAGAGATAAGTAAAACATAGCACCTACCTTCTGAAAGCCCAGTCTGTGACAAGCAGACGTAATTGTTTATTCACTTAATATTTATATCTCTGTTTTAAAGAAGGATTAGAACTGGCTCACATTTAATCAAAATAACTGGAATACAAGGGAGATGACGACATGCACAAAAAAGGAAAGCAAGGAATAAAGATTTATAGATTTCATCTCAGCCTAAAGACTAAGCAGGGAAAAAAAAATAAAACAAGACTGAGCAGGGGCTGGAGATTTGGTTCAGTGGTTATAGTGCTTGCCTCACAAGCACAAGGCCCTGAGTTTGATCCCCAGCACCAAAAAAAAAAAGACTGAGCAGCTTTAGGGTGGAGATTGAATGGGTGAGACGTGAGGATGAATATGAGGTGGAAGAAGGAATGAATTCATTCCATGTGACCTCTTGTTTTGTTGAGACAAGTCTTGCTATGTAGCCCATGCTGGCCTTGAACTCACTACGTATTGAACTCCCGATCCTCCTGCCTCCTGTGGGATTACATGCAGGTACTACCACACCCAACTTCACCTGGCCCCTTACTCTACTGCTTTCCATATACCCAAGTATGATTCACTATTCAGTTACAATTAGAAAATGCCAGGTGTGGTTGTGCACCTGTGATCCCAGCACTTCGGAAGCTGAGGCAGTAAGAGTGCCATGAATTTAAGGCCAGCCTGAACTACATAACAAGACCCTGTCTCAAACAGTGCTATGAAAGAAGCACTGAAATACTTTGGGTTGGGTAAACTACAGTTCAGATTACTCAACTGAACCTCAGTTTTCATACCTATAAAATGGCTGGGCATAGTAACACATGCATGTAATCCCAGGACTCTGGGACGCTGAGGCAGGAGGATTGCAAATTTGAACCCAGCCTGGGTTCAGTGACTTAACAAGACCCTGTCTCAAAAAATAAACGCCAGGCATGGTGGTGCACACCTGTAATTCCAGCACTTGGGAGGCTGAAGAAGAAAGATCACCATGAGTTTGAGGCCAACCTGGGCTACACATAGTGAGTACAAGGCCAGCCTGAACGATATAGCAAGATCCTGTCTCAAAAAAAAAAAAACAAAAAAAACCTGAGTGCAGCAAAAATGCTGTGTAAACTGTAAGAGTACAAATAATTTAGCTTCTAACACAAGCCTGACTGAATGAAGTGAATGAAGAATGGAGGAAAGGAGTGAGTGAATGGCCCCAAAGAACAAGTTAGTCTCCTCCACAGGATAGTATGCTCCAGCCCTAGATGGCAAATTCTCACCACACTTTCCTTGCCTGAGTGTCGGTCCTCTCCTAGCCAGTGGGCCTACCCTGTACTGCTGCACCTCGTCGTCTCGTTTCTGCCTCACGAGTGTGATCTGGTCCTCCAGGCTCCTCTTTTGCAGGTGGAGCTGCCGGGCCTCTGCTTGCAGGGGTCTCAGAGCCTCCTTCATCTCCTGGATCTCGGCCTGGGTTTTCTGCAGAGCTTTGGTCCCTGCTTCCTTCCTCTCCAGGAGCCGCAGTAGCTGAGGCTCATACTCCTCCTCCAGCCCCTGGCGGCTCTCTGCCATGAGGTGTTCAAACTGGGCAGACAGCTGCCGGCTCTCCTGGAGGAAATGCCCATCCCTCTGGCTCGGGGGTGCTTCTAGTCGTTGCCTCAACTGCTCCTTCTGCTTCTGATAGGCGTCCCGGAGTTGGGCCAGTTCCCCAGCCAGCTGGGCTGCCTTCGTGCTCAGCACTTCCCGGAAATCGGCAAACTGAGCCACGTCCTGCTGGCGGCACTCCAGCTGGTACTGGTAGGCCACGCATTCTTTGGTCACCTTGAACAGCTTCTGCTTGACCAGCCTGATCTCCTCCCTGAGCCCGTCTCTCTCCAGCTCTGCCTGCGCGTGCAGCTTGTAGGCAGCCAGGATGTCTTGGTGGACTTGCTGCACCTCCTGCAGGGCTGGCTCGCGGAGCAGCACCAACTCGTGGACGAGCTGATCCCGCTCCTCTTCCAGCTGGGCCACCGCTCGCACGCACTGCTGGAAACGGCCCTCTAGCAATTCCAGATCCTCGATGCTCAGGTTCTCCTCTGTGCTGGGACTCAGCTCAGCTTTGAGGCTCTCCTCAGGGTTGGATTTTTCCTCCCTTGCAACCATCTCTTCCTCACACATAATCTGCTCAGGGCTTGGGCTCTTTGCTGGATCCACGGGCTCCTCTGTGTTGGGCTTCCCCGTCTCCGCATACTGCATCTCCCCTGGACTCGCAGGCTCTTCCACGAACAGCCCCTCCTCTGGCTGCCCAGTCTCTTCAATATACAGTGTCTCCTCTGGCTTCTCAGTCTCTTCCACATAAAGTGTCTCTTCTGAGTCACCTAGGTAGAGAATGTCTTCCAGGTTCACAGTCCCCTCTAAAGAAAGAGTCACTTCTGGGCTCAAGGTCTCAGCCTTATTCAGGGAATCAGAATTAACCTCTTGAAGAGAAATGGCTTCTGCTGTTATTTCCCTGCAAGAAAAAATGATTTAAAGTGAAAAGAATGTGGTCCGGGGATATAACTCAGTGGTAGAGCATTTGCCTAGTATGTGGGGGGCCATTGGTTCAATCTCCAGTACCGGAGGAAGGAGAAGATGGAGAAGGTTCTCGGATCTCATGGGTAGCTTGTCTGCTCTCTATCCCACTCTCACATACAGGCCACTATTTTGCTTCTTTGGCCACTCCTACAATATCATTGGTCTGCTTATTGTAACTTTAAGGACCAGGAAACTCACACCTGAGCCACTACTAGTAAAATTCTATTTAAGGTAGAAACTTCCTTGCAATTCTTACCTGCTGGACTTGATGCTCCCTTCTAGAAACAGACAATTTTTGTGGGGGAGATGCTGGGGCTCAAACTTGACCTTGAGCCCAGCAGGCAAGCACTCTACCACTTGAGCTAAATCCCCAACCCCCAGGTTGGTTTTGAACTTACTAGCCCAGGCTGGCCTCAAACTTGCAGGAACCCCCCTGCCTCAGCCTCCCAAATGCTGCGATTAGAGGCATGTGCCATCACGATAGGCTCCAGTAAAACTTATTCTAAATCATTAGGGACACTGTCCTCCCACCTAACATGTCATGAGTCTGTAGTTTCCTTTTCTACCTGTAAGAGTGGCCCTCTGAAAACCATAAAGTCTGCTTTACCAGGCCTCTTGACATCACTGGCCCCATTCCATCCAGCACTTGCTCCAAAACTTTAAACATGAAAGGCTCAGCAATCACCTAATCCATTCACATTGCTTTGCCAGAGAGGAGGTGGTTTTTGTTATCTTCACCTGGCATCACTGAGTACCTTAAACTCCCATATTATCATTGTGTGAGTGCCCCACATTCTCATTTTCTTGAGGCTTACTGCAGCTCAGAGAAACACATCGCCATACTCCAAGTTAACCAGCAAGAAATCTTAAACGGCTCTTTGCCTGCCCACTGTGGATAGCTCATTGAGAACTGGCCCTCCTACCTCAGAAAGTTTCCAGTCTCCATCCCCTCTTCTCCACCCTCATTCAAGTCATCAACTCTTCTGTACTTTGTACCAGCCACTTTCTCCCCATCCTAGTCTAATCCTTACAGTACCAGTTAGCTTGCTACAACACGTTGCTCCACTTCACAATTTCAAAGTCTTGAAGATGCGGCCCTTTTTTTAGTCCCAGCTCACATTACTCTTGTAGCCCACTCAATGCCTGACACCCAGAACATGTGTCAACTTTTCTCACCTCCCACTCTTGAGCCCACAATGTCTGAAAGATCCAGCTGAGCAATGCAGCTTCCCCAACAGCACTTGCTAGAGAACAGCCTTGTGTCACCTGGGAAGTGAGGGCTCCTAGTGACAGGCTCACCTGCTCAGCCACCAGGCCCACCTTGCTATTCAGTGGAGCCATGGCCCTGTCATGTTCCTGCCAAGCCCTCCACCTGGGAACAACCTAACCATGTGCTGGGGATGCAACCCAGAATCTTCTCACTGAGCTACATCCCCAGCCTCTTACATATTTTTTTGAGACAGGAACTTGCTAAATTGTCCAGGATGGGCTTCAACTTGCAAACCTCCTGCCTCAGGCTCCCAGAGCTGGGATTACAGGGATGTAGCACCACGCTCAGCTTCTAAACATTTTACATGAATATTCACCTAGAGAATACTCATCTATTGTGCCCATAATACAGATCAAGTGGGAGCACAAAGAGCAAAGAATCCACAAGATTCCAAAACTCATGTAAGTGGTAGATGGAGCCTGGACAAAGGTACTCGCAGCCAAAGGTAAACTTAAACATCTTTCTAGGGCTGGGGATTTAGATCAGGGGATCAGTGCTTGCCTGGCATGCATGAGGGCACTGCAAAAAAATAAATACAAAAATCCTGCTATTTAATTTAAATTTTTATTCATCTTTCAAGCCCTGTTCAAACTCCATCTCTTCTGTGAAATATTGCCCAAACGAGGCCCACCTGTGTCCTCACTGCGCACAGCTCATCTTTGCACTTACGGCTCTACATTACAGAAGAGCACGTGCCCATCTCAATGAGAGTGAATGCTAAGGACAAATACAATTCTTCTGCTCTATATACCAAGGGTGGGGCTCTTGGAAGGCAGGCAGGCAGAAACCAACTGCACTCCAGGGAGGAAACTTGCCCAAGGTCAAGAGGCAAAACTGGAGAGAGAATCCAGGCCTCCTGACTTTCAGGCCGTGCTGCCGCCCTGCCCAGCATGCCAGACGCTGCCCTCACACTGCTGCCTCTCTACTGCTGGGAAAGAAGTAGATACAGCTATAGGAGGCCCAAAGGGAGCTCAGCTGGGGCCCCTGACCTCAGGCTTCCTTGGGCCCCAGGCAGCCTTCCTGTGTGCTCTGCCGCCCAGAGGACTCCAGCAGGTCCCTAATGCTGTCCATCTGGGCTGTGGCTGGGAGTGTGTGTGACACAGTGCAGGTGAGAATCTGTGTCTGAGTCCTTGTACACCTGTGTGTGTGTACGGCAGTTTAGGCAATTGTATGTGTAAGACTGTGTCCCCCTCATATGACAGTGGAGAGGTGTCAGAAGGTGTATATTTGCACCTCCACCGCTTGGTACAGTGGGATGTCCAGGACCACAGCCTAATATGGGGCAGAAATACTCCCCACTCACTCCAAGCCCCTTCCCCCCTACCCAGTGGTAAACCGACCGGGCAGAGAGATGGGGCGGGCCTGTCCTCTTGGCCCCTGCCCAGCTAGGTCCCCCTTAATGGTCTGAGGCAGCAGACCCTCCCTGCCCCCATGCTAGGCCAGACAGCAGAGAACAAGCTGCCTGAGCAGACTCTTAACTTCAAGCTGGCCAGTCTCCAACCTTGCACCAAGTGCCTTCCATGTAGCAAATCACACCTGCTCGCCCTCATCCCCGGTGGACTATCTTTGCCCAAATGAGCCAAGTGGATTTCGAGCAGTTGACAGCCTGAAAGGGTTAATTCCCACACAGTCCACAAGAGCGGGAAGGGTATTATAAAAAGCCACCATCCACCGAGGTGCGAGTTCCTGACCCGAGCCAGGGCTCCCCACCTCCCTGGCCTGAGTGGCTCCGCCCGGGTCCCACCCCGGCTGGACCGTTACCCCCAGCCTGGCGACAGGGGCTGCGGGTGGGGGAAGGGAACCGTCCAGCACCCCTCCCCAGAGGGAGGCCGACGCGGGCCCTGGACGCTCCTACCTCGCGGCCTGGGCGGCGCCGTCCCCGCCGCTCCGGGGCTCCGGGCTGGCCATGGCTGCGCGACCCGGGCTCGGCGGGCGCGTTATTAATAGCCGGCCCTGCCGGCCGCCGCGCCCTCGCCGCGCACTGCCAGCTGCGGCCGACACCGGATCCGGGCCCGGCGTGCGGGCGGGCGCGCCCACTTGGCCTGGGCTCCGGCCGCCGCGGGAGGAGGGACCTGGCCGGGGCGGGGAGAGGCCGCCCCTCCCGCCTGCCGGGGCGTGGGGGGCGGTGTTCCCAAATCCGCCGCCCGAGTCTGCCCGAACCTTGCCTCGCTCCACCTCGCCTTCCCCAGGTCCCGGCCGCGGGGGAGGGGAGGACGGAGGCACAGCAGCCCGCAGGCGCACTTTCCTCTCCGGCCGTGGGGGGCGAGACCTGGGGAGGGGTCCTGGAGGCACGCAGCGCCCCTCCCCCGCGCGCGTCCATCCGCACGGGCGGCAGCCGCCCGGGGTCCCGCAGCTGTCGGGAGGGGTGGGGCGCGGCGCCAGCTGAAGGAGGTAACGAGGCCACACCCTGTGCTCTGGGGATGGCCAGGTGCTGGGGGTCGGGGGCCAGGGGGCCAGGGGCTGGGTTTAGGGAAGGATAGGACGGAGGAGGACTGTGGAGGGGTTAAGGCTGCGAGGTGGAGCCCATGTCCACCCAGCAGAGTTTCCTGGGGTACCCATGTGCTCCACCCGTCACCCCCACTCAGCCGGCTTCTGTGGACTTCGAGGCATAAGCAGCCCCTCCCCACGTCCTCAGCCCGCAGTGTCAGGGCCGGACTTCAGCACTGGTCTTTACCCCAAGTACGAGGCTGCTGGGCCCCTTCCCAGACCTGGGCCCCAAGCATTCTCTTTCTGACTCCTTTTTTCCACTCGCCCCTGTGTCGGGAGGGCTTTGACTCAATCGAAAAGGAACGTTATGCGCTGCCACAAGCCGAGGGGCTGGAACCTGTGTTTAATCAGAGGCCTTGAGCATGGGGTGGGCTGGGGAGATCATGCGATTGTGTCGATTATGGGCTTCTGTGCTGCGATCCCGCAGCAGCAGGAACAGATGGCCACGGTGTTGTGTGCGATGTGTGGAGCGGGAGGTCAAAGGGTCGTGCGTCCACGTGTGACTGTGATGATGTGGGGTACACGGCTGTGTATGGGCATGTGGATGTGTGACTGGAAGAACACGGGCAATGCGTGTGGTGGTCCTGCCCATTTTGGGGTGTCTTTTGGGGTAAGGGGCTGGCCGCAGTGACGGTGGGACTGGTGTATGGTCCTGTGTGTGGTTGTGGTTGTGTGCTTGACCAAGGGCTACTGCGTGTGATTACAGTGGCTCACAGGGCGAGCTGCTCACAAGCAGATGTGTGGCGTGTCTTCAGTGTGTGACTAGGGCTGTGGGTATGTGTGTTCATTCATGCACTACTAAGTGTGCCGCCTGCGGATGTGTATTTATAACTCTCTCTCTAATGCGAGGGGGTGGAAAACTAACACCCAGGGCAGCCAATATACCCTTGTAAGGTACGAATGGGAAAAACTTGGGTTTTGAAGGCTGCTGGTCATTTTCTGACCTACCCCTAAAATATTCCAGGGGAGGAGGTTGGCAGCGCTGCAGCTGCTTGGTTGTTTGACAGCTGCTGCCAGTCAGAGAGGAGCGAGGGCAAGGCCTGCCAGAGGTGCTGTTTACTGTGGGTGCTAGGCAACAAGTGGCAAGGAGAGGTTTCAGAAGAGCCATTCCTTCCCCTCCAAGCCCCTATTCAGCAACTGGCCCTGAGCAGTCCCCAAGACTGAATTCCTTAACTCCTACCTAAGCCCTTCTTTAGGCTGAAACACTGATTCCTCCCAAAAGTGATCCTCTGGTTTTTTTGGTGCCGGGGATCAAACTCGGGGCCTTGTGCTTACAAGGCAAGCACTCTAACCACTGAGGTAAATCCCCAGCCCCAAAGGTGATCCTCTGGTTGACTGTTCCCATCACCCTCTTTGTTCTATGTGAGCCCTTGTCACAATGACAATGTCATGCAATGACAGAGTTTCTCTGGTTTTATTTTTGTTTTTTTCAACAGGGTCTTGCTATGTAGTTCAGGCTGGCCTTGAACTCACAATGTAGCCCGGGCTGGCCTGAAACTCATGGTGATCCTCCAGCTTCAGCCTCCCGAGTACTGAGATTACAGGTGTGCGCCACCACCGTACCTGGCCTACAAGGTTCATTTTTGATTCCTTCCTTCTCTGCTTCACCCCCTAGAATGGAAGCCCCAAGAGGGCAGGAACATTGTGAGACCAGCACAGGGCCAGGCATATACAGTAGTAGGAAATTTTGTTGGATGAAGGAGGGAATGAAGGATGGTCCTACCTAGGCCAATTTGGGCAACATCTGATGCCCAGTGTGTGCCAGGCCTGGGCCACCCATGGCCAAGGAAACAGTCCACTTCAGGAAACAGACACGTCCACACAGATGCAGACTGTGTCCACCCAAGCACGGTGAAGTGAGGGAGTCACGGGACTCCGTTCACTGGTCGCACCCTGGCTCTTGGTCTGTGCTGAGCCTGTGTTAGGGCAAATGGCCATATTTGGCCCAGGCCTGCAAGCAGCTCACCATGCAGAGGAGACCAGAACCATCTTGTAGGAGGCTGAGCCTGCGCGAATGACATGCCAAACCACTGGGCTGAATGATGTGTTGCTAGGCGCCAAGAATCGGGGAGACCAGGGGTGGGAGAGAGTAACTCCAGGACTGGGGTAGCCTCCCTCCTGTAGAGCAAGCTGGGTGGGGAAGAATGAGAAAGGGGGTTTCATAGCCAGTCACAGATCATGCTTCGAAAGACAAGAGCTGCCACTGTCAGCCCCGCCACGGAGCAGCCAGAGGCTGGCTATTTTCTGCCTCGCCTCCATTTTTGGTGGCTCTCTGCCGCCCTGCCGAGTCCTGGGCTGACTCCTCTGACAGCTCATAGCCCCCTGGCTTCCGGCTTCAGGCTTCAGGCGGGGGTGGTCTAGTAGGAGACAGGGCAGGAGATCAGAGGGAGGGAGAGTGTAAAACCAGGACACTTATCGTTCTTCCCTTCCTCTGTGATTTTAGCAGTTACCATCCTCTTTGACTAAAAGCCACAGCTCCTACTGGGTGCAGCTCTTGCCTGTTTCACTAAGGAAGCTCTCTTCCCTACAGCCCCAAGGTACTAACCCCATCCCACTGCTGCCTGCTCCGCCATTCCTACTCACTCCTCTGTGACTGTCCTTTCTTGAGCCCTCTTTTCCAAAGACTTTGGTGTGCTTCTTTCCTGTTGAAACCCCTACAGGGAGAACTGAACTCGGGACAGAGAATTTAGGGAGACCCTGTTTCTGAATCACCACCAGCCGGGCACAGTGGTACATATCTGTGATTCCAGCACTCAGGAGGCTGAGGCAGGATTGTCCTGAGTCCGAATCCAGCCTCGGCTACATAGTGAGTTCAAGGCCAGCCTGTACTACATAGCAAGATCCTGTCTCAAACAAACAAACAAACAAATCACCACCAAAAACCCAGAATCAGAAAAGGTATAAACAGGGCTGGGGATGTAGTTCAGTAGTAGAGCACTTGCCTAGCATGTGTGAGGCCCTGAATTTGATCCCTAGCATCACACAGAAGGAAGAGGAGGAGGAGGGAGAAGAGGGGGAGAAGGAGAAGTAGAAAGAGAGGAGGGGGAAGAGAGAAAAGAAAAGAAAAGAAGAGTGGGTGTGGTGGCACATGCCTATAAGCCCAGCACTCGGGGAGGCAGAAGGAGCGCAAGTTCAAATCCAGCCTGGACAATGTAGTGATTTGCAAGACTATGCCTCAAAAATTAAAAAAAAAAAAAATTCAAAGGGGACAGGGATAGGAATGTTGCTCAGTGTGAAGGCCCTTGGTTCAATCCCCAGTACAGAAAAAAAAGAAAAAATGTGGGGTTGGAGATTTAGCTTAGTGGTAGAAACGCTTGCCTAGAAGCTGAGTTTGATCCCCAGCACCGCTCCCCACCAAAAAAAGTTGTGTACAGATCCCAACCTGGGTGAAGAGTGACCTCCTGGCCAATATGAAGTCCTCTTAGCCCTCCTCACTCAGACTTAGGCCTGTAGTTACCCCCACTGGGAGAATGGGGCAGGGCAGGGCCTGAGCCAGTGGGCCTGGGAGCAGACGCTGGGAGGCGGGGAGCCCCAGAGTGCGGCAGGGCATGAGGTTCCCCATCACCAGAATGGATAGTTCCATCCTCTTCCCAAGACTGCTGTGAAAAGCAGTCACCTGTGAGGCGCGTGGGACGCCGAGCACAGTCACTGCACTCCGGCAGCGTGCCGCAGGCTTTCTGCTTAGGGCATTTTGGCGCCAGGAGCCCTGCAAACCATTCGGAGGTACAGAGATGCCCTGCAGGGCTTCAGACCCACTGCTTCTAGAGCCAGGGGACACAACTGAATTTTAGGGGCAGCATTTACTCGCTGTGTGACCTTAGAAAAGTCATGTCACTCTTTTCTTCTCTCTAAAGTTGGCTATTTACCTAACCACACAGGTTTGCTGTGAAGGTGAACTAGAAGACAAAGAGCATTTAATCGAGAAATGTTCCCCCCACCCCTGGGGATTGACCCCAAGGCCTCGCGCATGCTAAACCAGCATCTACCACTGATGCTGGTACAGCCTACAGCAAACAAGAGAAAGCTGGGTCTCACTGTGTAGCCCAGGCCGGCCTGCAACTTCTGGGCTTGGGCAGTGCTCCTGCCACAGCCTCCTCAGTAGCTGTGATACCAGCCCAGGTCCTGGCCCCCAAGTTTTTTGTTTGTTTTGTTTTGAGACGATGTCTCACTGTGTATGTAGTTCAGGCTGTCCCTGAACTCACTGCATAGCCCAGGCTGGCCTCAAACTCATGATCATCCTCCCAGTCCCATCTTTTTTTGGGGGTTGGTGGGTTCCTGGGGATCAAACTCAGGGCCTTGTGCTTGCTAGGCAAGTGCTCTATCGCGGAGATAAATCCCAACCCATCTTATTTTTAAAACTCCCCTTTCCAGTCAGGTGGGGCAGAATGCACCTGTAGTTCCAGCTATTTGGGAGAATGTGGCACGAAGACTGCTTGAGCCCACGAGTTGGAGACCAGCCTGGGCAACACAGCAGGACCTAGATTCAAAACAATACAAATAAAATCTCCCTTTCTTCCTCCTTCTTTCTCAGAAGCTGCAAATAAGGACTGACTGACTACAGCATAATTCTCCCTTTACTCATTTCACCATTAATTAAGCCAAGAATCCTAAGAACACAAACACGACTAAGTCACTGAAGCAACAATATCTTTATTACTTCATAGTTGTATTCCCAACCTGTAGCTGTTCAATAAATAGTGGTTGGAGCTGGGGGTATATCTCAGTGGGAGAGTGCTTGCCAAGCATGCTTGGGGCAGGAGTCTAATCCCCGGATCATAAATAAATAAATAGCCAGTTGTGGTGGCACATGCTTGGTAATCCTAATACTCTGGAAGGCTGAGGCAGAAGGATCATAAATTTGAGGACAGTCTGGGCAATTTAGCAAGACTGTACCTCACAAATTTAAAAAACGGGCCAGGTGTTGTGGTGCATGCCTGTAATCCCAGCACTCTGGAGGCTGCAGCAGGAGGATTGTTACAAGTTCGAGGCCAGCCGGAATTCCACAGTGAGTTCGAGACCAGCCTGAACTACATAGCGAGACCCTGTCTCAAAAACAAACAAACAAACAAACAAATAAATAAAGGGCTGGGATGCAGCTTTTTGCAAAGACCCTGGGTTCAATCCCTGGGACCAAAAATAAAAAGAGTAAATGAATAAATGTTGAGCCCTTACTATTTTTTGTTGGTGTATTTGTTTGTTTGTTGGGTTTTTTTGTAGTACGGGCTGGACTTGAACTCATTATGTAGCCCAAACTGGCCTCAAACCTATGGCAATTCCCCTGCCTCAACCTTCCAAGTGCTGGGATTACAGGCGTGCATCACCACGCCCAGCTTGGCAAGCAACCTCCTTGACTAAAGTAACAGGCAGGCAGGAAATGGTGGTGCCCAAAATTCAATGTATAGGAGGTAACCTCCATGAGCGAGGTATCGTGGTCATTATTCCTGAGCTCCACAGGCTCACAGTCAGCCTAGAGGGATCTGGCGGCCCCCTCCGCAGGGCCCAGGCTGGCTGCAGGCCTGTTTTGTATATCTGCTAAATTACCCCACCTCCGTGAACCTCGGGCTCTGCCTCGAAGCGAAGCTAGGTGGGCGTTAAATGAGAGAACGTGGGGCACGCCCGGCGTCCTGCCCAGTGTGGCCGAAGCGCTGCCTAAATGTATCCTACTTCCTCCTTTCTCCGGCACCCGCCGACCGCCCCTCCACAGGTCACGCTCTCGGCAGTGCCCCGCGAAGCCTCCAGGGGGCGCCGCCACGCCGACCCGCGCCCCGGGGGCTGCCGTTCCGGTCGAGGCCGCGCGGGGCCGCCCGGGCCCTGCGTTTTCAGGGCCGACGGGGTGCGGACCGCTGGGAGGTCTGAGCGGGAGCTGAATCAAGGATGTTCTTTAGCACGCAGGGATGAGAATAACAACAATACTAGTAACAGCACTCTCCTGTTCAGCTCTGTACTCGGATATCTCCGAGCGTTAAAATGGGAAATACAATAATGTGGTTCCCCTTAGCTTTTTGGCGTGGAGGAGTTCCGGGGACTGAACCCAGGGTCTTCACAGCCCTTTTTTATTTTGAATAAGGATATCGCTAAATTGTTACTTTGTTGGGGCTGGGGATTTAGCCCAGTGGTTAGAGTGCCTGCCTTGCGAGCACAAGGACCCGCGTTCAATCCCCAGCACCAAAAAAAAAAAAAAAAAAAAAAAATTGTTACTTTGGTTTTTTTTGTTTTTTGGTGCTGGAGATTGAACTCAGAACCTTGTGTTTGCAAGGCAAAGACACTAACCACTGAGCTAAATCTCCAGCCCTCTCTAAATTGTTAAATTGCCCCAGGCTGTGTTTCAGTTTGCAATCCTCCGGCCTAGGCGTCCCCTAGTGCTGGCATTAGGCACGCACCACCATGTCTGGCTGTAATGCTGGTCTTTTTTTTTTTTTTTTTTGTAATGCTGGTCTTGAGAGGACCAGACCAGTTCCAGGAGAACAACTTGGAAGAAGCTCATTCATTTGTTGCTGGTTTCACCCTCACCCTGCGAGGCAGCTCTGATTAAATGCCTTTCTCAGAAGAGGTGTGCTGAGGGCCTGCTCCAGGCTCAGTGGGCCTCTCCACTGAGTGGCGCTCACTCCTGTCCCAGCCCAGGCCAGCCCAGGCCAGCCCAGGAGCTCAGCCCTAATCCCCCACTCAGGAGCAGGCTTAGGCCATTCCCATCACTCTCCTCAGACTGGAGCTCTATGGCCTCCTGCCTTCACTTACCTCTTCCAGAAAACCTCTCATGGGTGCTCTCTCCCCAGGTCCACAGCCTTGGCACCTCTGCCTGGAAGCGCTCCCACCCCGCCTCCCTACACGGCTTGAACATCACGTCTTCCAGGAAGCCTCCTCCCCTTTGTTCCTCAGGTTCCTGTGCTTTTGGTAAGCAGGGGGCAGCAAGCAGAGTGATGTGATTAACACAGACCTCCCCTGTTACAGTGATAACCTGAAGAACAGTTATCTCATCTCTTGAAGGCTCCATGGTATGCAGTGACTGCAGCAGAGTAAACATTCAAAAAATGCATATCCACCGGCCATGGTGGCACATGCGTATGATCCCAGCACTTAGGAGGCTGAGGCAGGAGGATTGCCACAAGTAAAAGGCCAGCCTGGGCTATGATAGGGAGTTCAAGGCCAGCCTGGACTACATAGTGAGACCTTGTCTCAGTCAGTAATCAATAAATGGGCTGAGGATGTAGCTCAGTGTGAAGGCCCTGGGTTCAATCCCCAGTACACACACACACACACACACACACACACACACACACACAATAATGAGTATCCGATGTGTGACTGATTATAACTTCTATGATTTGAATGTGTTCCCCAAAGCTCATGTGTGGGAGCTGGACATGGTGTCATACATTTGTAATTCCAGGTACTCAGGAAGTTGAGCTAAGACGATCACAAGTTTGAGGCCAGCTTCAGAAACTTAGCCAGACCCTGTCTCAAAATAAAATAAATAGTCTCTACATGTGGTGCCACATGCCTGTGATCTCAGCACTGAGGGAGGCAGAGGGAGGAGGATTGCAAGCCTGACCTAGGGCAATTTAGCAATACCCTGTCTCAAAATAAAAATAAGCCAGGCATGTGGTGCCACATGAGTATAATCTCAGCACTTGGGAAGCTGAGGCAGGAGGATCACCGCAAGTTTGAGAGCAGCCTGCACTACAAAGCAAGACTTGGGGCTGGGGATTTAGCTCAGTGGTTAGAGTGCTTGCCTAGCAAGCACAAGGCCCTGAGTTCTATCCCCAGCACCAAAAACAAACAAAAAAAAAACACAAAAAACTTTCACAAAGAGATAAACGAAATATAGCTTTATCTTAACAAAGCAAGACTTGTCTCAAAAATAAATAAACAATAAAAAGGGAGTTAGAGGCAGCAGGACCCTGTCTCAAAAAAGGCGGGAAGGGGACTTAGCAAAGTGGTAGAGCACTTGCCTAGTAAGTGCAAGGCCCTGAGTTCGATCCCCAGTTTAGCAAAAACAAAATACAACAAAAGCTGTCATGTTGCTAACGTGGCAGGCTTGCTGTATCTGACCCCATGATGCCTTCCATCATACTAACACATGCAGCAAGAAGGCCCACTAGACGCGGTGCTGTGCTCTTCAGCTTCCTAGACTGCAGAACTTCTTATCTTTTTTTTTTGGACAGGTAGGGCCTCCCTATGTAGTTCAGGCTGGCCTTGAACTCACTGTGTAGCTGGCCTTGACCTCGTGATGATCCTCCTGCCTCAGCCTCCCAAGTGCTGGGATTACAGGCATGTGCTACCACATTGGGCCAGAACGTCTATTCTTTGTAAATTACCCAGTCTGTGGTATTCAGTTAGAGCAACTTCGAGTGGGACTAAGACACCACCTGCCTGGGTCCACTCCCTAAACCTTCCCCAGCCTCAGCTCAGAGGCGCAAGCACAGTCACCGCAGTCATGCCTGGACACACACACAGCAAAGTCAGTCACAGCAACAGGCACAAAGCTGAACTCATCTGGGCTCCTCTCGCTGTGTGTCTGGGTGCTTTTGGGTCCAGGGCCCGTGTGTGTTTGCTCTCATCTTTGTGACCCAGGATCTGTGAGAATAAGCAGTGCGCCTCTTTTTCCGGCCTGGTAGCGCCTGGGAGAGGGTGAATTGCTTCCGGAGGGAACCCCAGGAGAAGGGTTATCGTCCAGCGAGCCTGTAGGCCCAGGCCTGGCCTTGTCTTCCTAGAGCCCAGGAGCCCAGGGTGGGGCTGCCTCCTGTATCAGACCGGCACCCTTGTGGCGCAGCTATATCTCTCGGGCTCACTAGGCCTCTGGCCTAGGAACAGAACTGGTCCTTGAATAAGCCAGTCCTCAGCCTGGGTTGTAGCTCGGTGGTACAGCACTTGCTTATCTAGCATGGGCAAGGGCCTGGGTTTGATCCCCAGAACTGCAATACAATAAAGTTAAATCAAATTAATCAACTCAGGTGTTCCAAGAGCAGAGCAGAGCTGAATCTCCCCCATCAGACTGGCAGTTCCCACGGGGAGGACCGTGTCTCCTTGACCCCTCTCCACGCCTGCCCCCTGCCTCCTGCCCCCCACTCCCCACCTAGCCCGTCTCCCGTGAATCATATCAGGATGGGGCTGGGCTGCCAAGGCTTGGAAGCAGCAGCAAACCACACTGCAAGAGGTTGGTCCTGCAGGACCCCTAGGAGGCGGCAGGATGGGAGGGGGCTCAGCAGGGTGACCTGGCCCATCTCAGTTTGTCCTAGCAACTCTTGCATTCTTTCACCTACCTCTAGGATGTCATTCACTTCACCAATCCTGTGAGGTAGGTGTGTTCCTTACCCCATTTATAGATGAGGCAATGGAGGCCTGGAGAAGAGGAGCAACTTTCCTAAGTCATGCTGCCAGGAAGCAGCCGGGCTGGCTGCCCACTGCGTGGGCCACCTCCCACCCAGCTTTGAGAAACATTAGGAGAGGGATTCTACAGGGAGAGAGGTGTGGCGGGGGACGCCCAGCTTTCTGGCATGGAGCCCGGAGGGTGCTGGTTCTGGAGACAGGGCTGCCAGAGGGTGGGAGCACCCGCACGGGAGATTAGGAGCCCAGGGGAGGAGCAGGTTTGGGGCAGCCAACCAGGGCAGGAGGTGGGCCGGGGTTCCAGCTTCCGGGTTTCCAGCACGAGGATCCCACCCCGATTCAGGTCGGGCACTGGAGTCCTAGGTTCAAATCCCATTCTCCATCTGACCCTTGTCTAGACCTCACTTTCTTTATCTGCGATACAAGGGCACAGACCAGGTGAGATCGAAACCGGAAGTCCTGTTCCCTTAAACCTTCCCCAGGAGAGGGTGTGGCCGGGGCTGCAGGTGAGCCCGTTGCCACCTCAGCAGGGTGAGCCCCGCCCCAGTCCCCTCCCCCGGCGGCATTGGAAGGGAGGCCCCAGAAGCCCCAAGAACTGTGGGAAGTGGGTGGGGAGAAAGCCTGTCTAGGTAGCTGGCGCTCCCAGTGAAGGAGATGGAACTGCGAGGGGTGTGTGTGTGTGTGTGTGTGTGTGTGTGTGAATGAATACCTGACTCAATTAGACTCAATTAGCCCTGAGTATCTGGAAGGGAGCCTGTGGGTGTTCTGGAGTGGACAGGAGTGTGACTTCTTTATGTCGATTGCAGATATCCCTGGGTGTGCAAGAGGAGGATCGCGTCTGTGTGAGTGGCCTTGAGTGTTCAAGTGTGTGGCTGTTTCAGCTCTTATCTACATGGATATCGTGTACTGGAGCATGGCGAATAAACACGTCCGTCAGAGTGTGTGCCTTTGTGTGGCCGTAATTGAGTGGAAATGTGTGTGGATGGCTTGCAAGCAATCTCTGAGTGTGCCTGTGTCTGGCTGACTGTGAATGCCCTTAAGGACACACGAGTATGTGAGTGTGTCTGCGTGTCTCTGAGGCAACACAGTCTCATGTGAACCCCAGCGATAGTCCCGTGGGCTTCCTGTTCTACCCAGAGTCCAGCTCCCTGCCCGCACCCTCAGGTCCCCAGACCAGGGGGGTTGGGTCGGGGAAAAACGTGACTAAGTGGATCTGGGCTTGAGCAACCACCCTACTGCTGGTCACGAGAGTCTGAAATTCCACTGACCTCTGTTCCCTCCAGGCCCCTCTTCCAGAGCAGAACCTCTGCCTCCCTCCTGGAACATGGACCAGCAGGGCCACCTCTTCTCGCCACATTCTTCCAACAGCTCTGGGTTGCTCAACAGCAGCAGCCATTTCTCTCCTATTTCTGATGAGGAAAATGAGGCTCCACTGAGAGGCAAAAACAGGACTCCCCCCAACCCCCTTGGGGAGTACTAAACTACACACCTGCCCTTTTTTAAAACTTTGAGACAGGGTCCCACTAAGTTGCCTAGGCTGGCCTCAAATTTATAATTCTCCTTTCATAATAGCTAAATCTTGGAAGTGGCCTTTATGTTCATCAATAGATGAGTGGATAAAGAAAATGTGGACTTGGGCCGGGGATTTAGCTCAGTGATTAGAGTGCCTGCCTCGCAAGCACAAGGCCCTGAGTTCAATCCCCAGCACCACAAAAAAAAAAAAAGAAAGAAAGAAAATGTGGACTTATACCCAATGGAGCACCACTCTACCGTGAAGAAAGATAAACTCGAGCCATTTGTAGGAAAATGGATGTACCTGGAGACTGTAATGTTAAATGAGATAAATCAGGGCTGGGGATTTAGCTCAAGTGGCCTTGAGTTTGATCCCCAGCACACACACAAAAAAAAACCCAAATAAATGAGATAAATCAGACATAAGTTTAAATATCATATTGCTTCTCTTGTATGAGAAACCCAAAGTATAAATATAGTAAAGCATAAAGTAAAAGATAGATAATAGGAAATGGAGAGCTAGATCTTTTGCAAAAAGGAAGGGGATCGAGAGATGGAGAGAGGGAAGAGGGTGGAGAGGGGAATGGGATGAAAATAGAACTGAGATATGTTATGTACATGTACCAGCTCCCCACAAGGAATGTGATCATTATGTACTACAAACATGCACTCAAAAAATTAAAGCCAGGCGTGGTGGCAAATGCTTGTAATTCCAGCACTTGGGAGGCTGAGGCAAGATGATCACCTTGAGTTTGAGGCCAGCCTAGGTTATATGGTGAGTTCAAGTCCAGTTGGAACTACACAGCAAGACCCTTCTCAACAAAACAAAACAAAACAATAAAATTGAAAAAAAACATAATTGTTCTGCCTCAGCCTCCTGAATTAGTTGTCTTGTGCCCAGCTTTGACAGCTGAACTTGGATCTCATCTTGGACTTCACGTCCAGCACCCTGTGCTGCTGGGTCTTTCTTTGCCTCCATTCTTCCTACAGGTCCTGCCTGCCTAGGGAGCTCTGGCCAAGTGCTTGCTACCTTAAGGTCACAAGATCCCTGTCCTCTCCCTCCCCAGGAGAGGATCCACTGGGGTCAGGGAATCTGATTCCCGGAGGGAAGCCAGCTGGGAGAGGGCCCAGCCAAGGGTCAGGCCACTTGCAGTCCAGTTAGTAGAGGACAGTAGGGTTACTGGGCTCAGAGTATGGTGAGCTTGGTAACTGTCAGAAAGTGTCGGGACAAGGCAGGCACACAGATCATGAGTCACTTGGGGCGGCCCTTGATTTCACCTGCCTAGGGAAGGGTCGATACCTTTTCATCTCTTTGCCCTGGTACCCAACACAGGGCTGACAGGGTGGACTTTCTGAGACTGCTGATGGACAAGTGAGTACGGTCAGCCAAGAAGGCCACAGCGTGCAGCAGGGTCTGTGATTCCTGAGACCTTGTTGGAGGGCCCACGTTCAGAGTCAGCCTGAATGTCCCTGCTGCTCCCATGCCTGGGTTGGTCACATGAGTGTGTTTCTGTGTCCTGGAGACACCAGGGGCACTTGGAGCTCTTTGGCTGCCCCAGACTCAGGGGTGCAAGCGCACAGCTTCTCTGCCTGCAGCCCATTGGTATCTTCCCAGTGCTGGGTCTCACAGCCTCTCTCCCTTGCGCCCTCACTGCCTGGGTGTCCTGTTTCCGGCTCCATGGGTGGCCTCGCCTGACCCTGGCCTGGCCTGAGGGTGGGGTGGGGGTGGAGGGTGTGCACAGTGTAACTCTTGTTCAAGGCACTGGGTGGGGCCAGGCCTGCACTGGGCTCTGGCCCCTGGCTCCAGTCTTGGCAGGCGGAGGAGTTGTCTCTCTGCCTGCAGCATCTTCTCAGCCTGCTGCCACTGACAGAGTGGCAGGAGCCTCTAAGGCATCTGCCAGATGACCTTGAGCTGGGCTCTCCTCCCTGATCTCTTTTACCTCTGGCTCCTCCATCTCAGGGCCTGTACCCTGGGTGACAAGAAAGGCAAGGACTTGGCCAGTGTGGCTATACCAGGACTAGTTAATTCCCTGGCTCCAAAACGGCTGTTCAAAATGCCTCATATAGGAATCGAAGGTCAGTTGTTACTCCATTCAAGGCTTGGTTAGAGAGATAAGGAAACAGTGAGGGGATGAGGGCTCAGTGGGGGGATGAGGGCTCAGTGG